>CM040838.1:265000-272500 GCA_022828995.1 Vimba vimba | reverse complement strand
AGATAGACCTCACGTTCCTCTCACACAACATCCACTGTCCTGCACCTGCGGATACATATTTATGTGTTTTATTACATCCTCATCTGATGATTATTCATCCGAGCACAGATGCCCAGACAGACTTCAGGAGGACTTTACGATGCCGGATGAGAGCGAGTCGCAGATGTGCAGTTTAACGTCCACAAGGTCGGCAGAACCTTCTCGAGTTTAGCGGTTTATGCGTGCAATCAAAACCACATAAACCCGTAACGTGTTCATAATCAAAATAATCAGAGAGAGCAGTGGCTGATGGGAGATCAGCTGAACTCACTAAAGTGTAGATGGACGAGTTTCTGTTTCTGATGCTCCATCACCAGATCATGAAGGAACGCTGTTGAGAGAATGATGAACTGATGAACTGATGAACTGACAAACTGATACTTATCAACTGATACTGATGAACTGATCAACTGATGAACTGATAAACTGATGAACTGATAAACTGATGAACTGATGAACTGACAAACTGATACTGATCAACTGATCAACTGATGAACTGATGAACTGATGAACTGATCAACTGATGAACTGATCAACTGATCAACTGATCAACTGATGAACTGATGAACTGATCAACTGATCAACTGATCAACTGATGAACTGATGAACTGATGAACTGATCAACTGATCAACTGATGAACTGATCAACTGATCAACTGATCAACTGATCAACTGATGAACTGATGAACTGATCAACTGATCAACTGATCAACTGATGAACTGATCAACTGATGAACTGATGAACTGATCAACTGATCAACTGATGAACTGATGAACTGATGAACTGATCAACTGATCAACTGATCAACTGATGAACTGATCAACTGATCAACTGATCAACTGATCAACTGATCAACTGATGAACTGATGAACTGATCAACTGATCAACTGATGAACTGATGAACTGATCAACTGATCAACTGATGAACTGATCAACTGATCAACTGATGAACTGATCAACTGATAAACTGATAAACTGATAAACCGATCAACCGATCAACCGATCAACCGATAAACTGATAAACTGATAAACTTTTGCTTTGGAAACTATATCGTGTCAGAATAGTCGTTTTCTGCTAATGACAGCGGACGCCATTAACCATGATCCTCTTGTTGGTAACACTTGAGAATACTGTGCCTTCATTGATAACTAACCCTAACCCTAACCCTAACCCTAAGCACAGGAACAAATGAGTAACGCACTATTTACATTCTAGTAACTACTTACTAACAAGAATCTCTGATTAGTAAAAGCCTCAGTTGAATGTGTTAGTTCACTATTAGCTAATCAGTAACTAATATTGTTCATACCTCACTGAAGACTACTAAGAACTACTATATACAGGTTCATAATTAATATTAATAATGCATGATGTATAATATAAGGTAATGGTAACAGTAAAAGTACAAGTATCAAGTTATAAGGTAAGTATACGGTAAAAGGTAAAAGTAATGACTAAAGCGTTAGCAAATCCATAGGAAGGAATTACTATTCAAAATCTTACAAAAACCTCTAAAGCTTACAAACTGCAGTCAATATGAGATAGTTATCAAGTTTCTCACTTTAGAAAACTGATCCAAATAATTAGTAGTTTAATTTAGAAGGATGTTGTGTCGGCCTTTCGATGTTGGCCGTGGATTCAGGGAACAACGATGAACTATTTTGCACGCACTCCAAACGCAGTCTTCATTTCAAAAGCTTTATTTCTCTAACATTTCTAAATTAAGTTAATAATTTCAACAAATTAAAAATCCAAACAAAGTTAGCGAAGTGGTCAAAAAACTGTAAGTAACCACCATTCCCAAATCCAAACATTAGTGGTTTCATGTCACTTCCTCCTCCGACCACACGGGGACACACACATTCCTAACCCGACAGATGCAAGATGATTAAACAAGTACATTAATACAAATATAAATACGCACATACTAAATTATAAAAATAATAATAATAAACAAATACATAAATAATAATAAATAAACTCCAATACAACACTTATTATAGACCAACGGCAGTAACACTTGAGTCATTTCTAGTGAGTTAACGTTACCTTTTATTATTAATGATGCATTATTCATGTTAATTATGAACCTGTAGTAGTTCTCTGAGAGGTATGAAACAAATATTAGTTATTGATTAGCTAATAGTGAACTACCACATTCAGCTGAGTGCTATTGCTTACTAATTTGTTAATCAGAGATTCTTGTTAGTTAATAGTAGTTACTAGAATGTTAAAGGTAGGGTATGGGATTCGCAAAACGGCCGGCAGATTTTGAAAATACACAACTCAAATGGTCCTACCTTCTTTCCTCCAACGCTGGCCCTGACTCCACCCATTACTCTCTCTCTGTCTCTCGCGGTCACGCACGTGAGGGGGATGGGGGGGGGATGGTACAACCGTTTGATTGACGAACTTACTGTCCAATGATTCTAGGTGGTCTTGGAAATGATTGGCTGGAGTTTTTCGAGTCCTGCCCGTTCCACAGATGATTAAATTGCTTAATTTTCGTTTCAGTGCTTCTAACTCAGTGGCTGTAAGTGTGTTAGGAATAGGATTTCAAGTGATTTTGAAAAAATGGACAAAAAAGAGAATCACATAGCCCACCTTTAATAGTGCGTTTGTCAGTTGTTCCTGTGTAGTTACTCATTAATGAAGGAACAGTCTCCTCACGGGTTAGCCTCTGGTTTCTGAATCTGGTCCAGAGGACAGAAGGACAGGAGAGAGGGAATGGAGGATGAGTGTGTGTCGTTCTCCGTGTGAAGGTGAAGTCTCGAGATCTTCTTCAGATCTTCATCATTCTTCATCATCATTACGGGGCGAAACGCATCTTTCTCCATCATGTTTACTGCAGTGATGTAGAGCATCTCCTGTGTTCTGCTGTTTGGAGGCTCTTGAAGTGTGTCACGCTCGTGTTTGACGCCATAGTGAATCGTGTCTCATTTCGAAGGCTGCGTCGCATTTGTCTTTTGGTTGTCCATTATCCCAAGGGTTTTTTTTTTCCTCCATTCTGTCACTGATGGAGTTTTGGTTCCTTGCCACTGTTGCCTTGGCTTTTGGCTTGCTTAGTTGGGGACATTTAATATTCAACAATATTATTGATCTGCCTTACTTCAGGTGGACGATGACGCAATTTTCTTCTAGAAACAAACTTTGTTGTATTAATTTCCTGTTATCACTGTGAAGCTGCTTTGATACAATCTGTATTGTATAAAGCGCTATATATATATATATATATATGTAAAGGTAAAAAAAAAAAATACTTTTGCATTCCAAAGATAGAAAGAAAACACATCAACGAGGAATAACTCAATTTTATAATGGTTATTTTTCTGAAATACACACACACACACACGCAGCCTTCCACGTGAGAGACGGAATATGTGTGTTTTCTTGCCAGAATGTCATCAGAGGCTTTGGTCACATGACATTTAGAGCACAGCTGATTGGCTCTTAAAAGTGGGCGGTCAGACTAGGCTTTGAACATGCAAAAATTCTATTTTAGTTGAAACATAAATTCAACTAATAATAAATGATGTTTTATTAACAAAGTTCGAGAGGAGCATGTTCAAATAATTGATCCAATTATCACATCATTCCAGCCGGCTGTCAACAATCAGTAATCAACATGTCTATTCAATCAGCATGAGTGGAGACCTATATATACTCATTTGACTTGCCAATGTTCCTGGACGGTTTTCAGCATCCCTCCACCGCCCCGTCTCCTCACACTCGCCTGGTTACTTCCTAACCAGCAATATGGGGGGGGGGGGGGGGGGGGGGGGGGGGGGGGTACTCTGGGTTCGGGCCCAATATCCGAGCCGGAGCCCTCTCCCCGGACAGCACGGCAAATATGCATACCATTTATTCTATCTAACTTATTTGTAAGTGTGAACTCGTGAAATCCATAATGTACAAACATACAATACTCCACTTTCCTGCAACGCTGCAAAACTCGTGTATCATTCTTCTATTGGTCACACATCTTCATGTGACACACGTTCGCTGGTCAGAGTTCACCAAACATGAACACAGTGAAATATGAAACTTCTTCATATGAGCTTGAGCTTCCAGGGCCCTATTTTAACGATCTGAAACGCAAGTGTCAAAGCGCAAAGCGCAAGTGACTTTGTGGGCGGGTCTTGGCGCTGTTGCTATTTTCCCGGCGGGATAAATGACTCTTGCGCCAGGCGCAAATCTAAAATGGGTTGGTCTGAAGCAGCTTCATTATTCATAGGTGTGGTTTGGGCGTAACGTGAAATAAACCAATCAGAGCGTCATCTCACATTCCCTTTAAGAGCCGGAGCGCTTGTTCTAAAGCGGATTCCTATCATAACGGCGGATTTGCCAGGCGCGCGCCAGGAGATCTATCTATCATAATAATGTATGATTTGCAAAAATGAAAACTGCTGCTTCTGTGTAGATGAGAGAATCAAAGTGCGCGTTGTGCACACGCTACATTGATTATGGCCAAGCATGCACCCTTAAAATAGCATATGAATAACATGCGCAACGCGCCACTGACTTTAAACTATTTTTTCCTGGTTAGTGGCGCAATTGTTTTCTAAATCTGCAAAATAGCATGAAGGAACGTTTGCGCCGGAACACGCCTCCTTTTTTGCGCTGAACCGCCCAGGGAGCGCAAGTTCATTCCCTAGTTTAGCGACGTGCTTCTGTGGAGGGAAAAGCGCGCTTTGCGCGGGTGCAAAATAGGAATGATACATGCGTCGGTGTACAAAGTCAATTGCGCTGGGTGCAAGATAGGGCCCCCAGTCTTTAGTGTATGAATGTATGTCAGTGGGAATGCTCATGTTTAGCTCATTATGTTTAGATCGTTTAGCTTATGTTTAGCTTACGTTTAGCTCACAATTAGCTCATGTTTAGCTCATTATGTTTAGCTCACGTTTAGCTCATTATGTTTAACTCATGTTTAGCTCATTATGTTTAGCTCACGTTTAGCTCATGTTTAGCTCACGATTAGCTCACGATTAGCTCGTTTAGCTCACGTTTAGCTCGCGTTTAGCTCACGTTTATCTCACGTTTAGCTCATGTTCAGCTCATGTTTAGCTCATCTCATGTTTAGCTCATCTCAATTTTAGCTCACATTTACCTCACGTTTATCCCACGTTTAGCTCACGTTTAGCTCATGTTTAGCTCATGTTTAGCTCGCGTTTAGTTTAGCTCACGTTTAGCTCACGTTTAGCTCATGTTTAGCTCATGTTTAGTTTAGCTCACGTTTAGCTCACGTTTAGCTCATGTTTAGCTCAGGTTTAGCTCATGCTTAGCTCATGCTTAGCTCACGTTTAGCTCATTATGTTTAGCTCACGTTTAGCTCATGTTTAGCTCATGATTAGCTCATGATTAGCTCGTTTAGCTCACGTTTAGCTCGCGTTTAGCTCATGTTTATCTCACGTTTAGCTCACGTTCAGCTCATGTTTAGCTCATCTCATGTTTAGCTCATCTCAATTTTAGCTCACATTTACCTCACGTTTATCCCACGTTTAGCTCACGTTTAGCTCACGTTTAGCTCATGTTTAGCTCATGTTTAGCTCATGTTTAGCTCGCGTTTAGTTTAGCTCACGTTTAGCTCACGTTTAGCTCATGTTTAGCTCATGCTTAGCTCATGCTTAGCTCACATTTAGCTCACGTTTAGCTCGTTTAGCTCACGTTTAGCTCATGTTTAGCTCACGTTTAGCTCACGTTTGGATCACGTTTAGCTCACGTTTAGCTCACCATTATCTCATGTTTAGCTCATGTTTAGCTCATATTTAGCTCATGTTTAGCTCATGTTTAACTCATGTTTTAGCTCATGTTTAGCTCACCATTAGCTCATGTTTAGCACATTAGCTCATGTTTATCTCTCTCCAGGTCTCTCTCGTTCATAGCGTTCTCTCTGAATCTCCTTCTCGCTCCGCTCATCATTATTCCTGGTCCTCGCGCTGAGGAACGCTGGGTCATCTGCATTAATTACGAGTGAGCGCTTGATGTCTCACATGGGACTCGCCATGATCCCATGACATCACAACAATGCCTTGATTGGCTAACTGGATGTTTAATTCTCGTTTGATATGCAGGGCAGCAGGAACTGGCTAATGATGTTGACAGCGGCTTCAAACTCCCTTGTCTAACGGGTGCGCATTATTCCTAAAGCATTGTGGGATTCACAGCTTTATCCTGCACATGTGAGAGAGTAATGCTTCCCAGTGCCAAGAGCTCACGTGCTTCAGGGTCTTTTGTGCTTTTTATCAACAATCTCCCCGTCGGCTTCATTCAGTTGAGTTGTGATCAATTCAAGCGAATGTAAAGCTTGGCTCGCGTCGCCAATGAAACCTCAGCAGAACTCAAGTCCAATATCGAGACGCTGAGCAAGAGTGTCAATGACCAATACTGAAACATAAACATACTAAAACATACTCCGGTTTGATCAAACAAGGGAATTAAATGACAGCAGTAATAATATTAACACGCTTAATATTTACCCATCAGCCTCCATCATCATCTGCACACACAGATCGGCCGAGTCTCTGTCTGCTCCAGCTCGAGGACACACAACCTCATTTACTGAAATATTGCCAGTAATTACAGTTAATCTGATGGTCATGATTTTTCTCACCAACATTGCCTGTAAATAATAATTTCTGATTTGATTCAATCCGAATCGATATGTCCAATGTGTATGAACTGACAAAATATATACAAAAAAATACCTCACCTTTTGGGAGTTAGTAAATTCAAAAAAGCAGCTGCAAAAAAGAAACAAAATATAATAAGTTGAGATTTTTTTACAGTCTAATACTGGTTTACTGGCACATTGAATTAATGAAATTTATAAAGTATAGAAAGACTAAAATTGTATTTTCTTGTAAAGTGTAATCTAATAATTTAGTTTTATTTAATTTTTACGGTGTATTTAAACGAATGAACTTTGGCAGCAGGATGAAGATTGTGAATCTTTCTGCCATTCATCTCAATTAAAAAGCCCCCAATTCACTTGTTTTCTGAGTTTGTATTTAATATGCAAATTAGGATGCATTTTTTTGCATCTTTGTAAAGTTTTTCCTATCCAAGCGGCTCAAATTAAAAACCAAACAAACAAAGCCTGTGTGTTGCATGTTTTATGTGTCGGGCTGGTTTTTCTGTGATTGTTTGGTTTGATGACAGAACAGAACTGATGCTGATCGATTTCTCTGCGATCAAAGCCTCATTTGTCTGTTTTTCAATTGATTACGGAGTCACGTTTGTCCCGACTCGACACGAGAGGACAGAGGCGCCACTCAGGCTCTGAGACTCTTTTCTTTGGTGTCGAAGCCCTTCATCGAAATTCCCCTCACAGAGACGCGCTTTAGAGACTCTGCTCTGACGGAGGAATCAAACAAGAGCCATTCATGAGCCTCACGTTCCTCACACACACCGGGAACATCCCAGTCATCATCCCATCACAATCCCAGCCATCAGCAGAGAA
>CM040838.1:230000-257500 GCA_022828995.1 Vimba vimba | reverse complement strand
TCTTAAATAAAATGTAATTTTCTTAATGACAATGTGCATGCATGGACAATTAGGCTACAATAGTGCATAAAACTGTGTTCGAGCATCAGTAACTGAGAACACACACTTCAGCACACAGCGTCATGAACTACATCAACACACAGCATTCAGAAACACTCACTTCTACTCTCTACATCTACATCTACATCTTCACTTCTCTACATCTACATCTTCACTTCTCTACATCTACATCTACATCTACGTCTACATCTTCACTTCTCTACATCTACATCTACATCTTCACTTCTCTACATCTACATCTACATCTACATCTTCACTTCTCTACATCTACATCTATATCTACATCTACATCTTCACTTCTCTACATCTACATCTTCACTTCTCTACATCTACATCTTCACTTCTCTACATCTACATCTACATCTACATCTACATCTTCACTTCTCTACATCTACATCTTCACTTCTCTACATCTACATCTTCACTTCTCTACATCTACATCTACATCTACATCTTCACTTCTCTACATCTACATCTACATCTACATCTTCACTTCTCTACATCTACATCTACATCTACATCTTCACTTCTCTACATCTACATCTTCACTTCTCTACATCTACATCTTCACTTCTCTACATCTACATCTACATCTACATCTACATCTACATCTACATCTTCACTTCTCTACATCTACATCTACATCTACATCTACATCTACATCTACATCTTCACTTCTCTACATCTACATCTTCACTTCTCTACATCTACATCTTCACTTCTCTACATCTACATCTTCACTTCTCTACATCTACATCTTCACTTCTCTACATCTACATCTACATCTACATCTACGTCTACATCTTCACTTCTCTACATCTACATCTTCACTTCTCTACATCTACATCTACATCTACATCTTCACTTCTCTACATCTACATCTACATCTACATCTTCACTTCTCTACATCTACATCTTCACTTCTCTACATCTACATCTTCACTTGTCTACATCTACATCTACATCTACATCTACATCTACATCTACATCTTCACTTCTCTACATCTACATCTACATCTACATCTACATCTTCACTTCTCTACATCTACATCTTCACTTCTCTACATCTACATCTTCACTTCTCTACATCTACATCTACATCTTCACTACATCTACATCTACATCTACATCTACATCTTCACTTCTCTACATCTACATCTTCACTTCTCTACATCTACATCTACATCTACATCTACATCTTCACTTCTCTACATCTACATCTACATCTACATCTTCACTTCTCTACATCTACATCTACATCTACATCTACATCTTCACTTCTCTACATCTACATCTACATCTACATCTACATCTTCACTTCTCTACATCTACATCTACATCTACATCTACATCTTCACTTCTCTACATCTACATCTTCACTTCTCTACATCTACATATTGATCATCAAAAACACCAGAAGCTCAGCTTGATCTGAGCGAGTGCTGAGCGCTTCCAGCTCAGTGTTTCCAGCTGACGAACACACACACTCACACACACGCTCAGCTCTGACAGATGTGGTCAAGTGTGTCTTTGCCAGCTGTGCAATATGTGCATACATACCGCACGATTTTTGCCAGCATTTATCAAATAAACAACGCAACCGCGCCGCGCTGCTGTATAGCTAACAGAACAAACCCAGATGCGTCATCATCATCTCGCGCTCCTCTTCACATAATTCGGCCAAAATTCGAATGATTTTTTTGACAGCCCTAACGTGCGTCATCACTGCGACTCTTACGGCACTGGTCCTGGCTTCTGTTCACACAGGGCGCGTTCCGGGACTGATCCCCATCCCGGCTTTAGTGTGTTCAGAAACGGGGATCAGTTTAACAGCGCCGGTCCATGGCGAAGTCCTGAATGTGCCACTGGCTTCTGTCTTGCTTAGTTGGGGACATTTAATTTAATATTCAACAATATTACTGCTCTGCCTGGACTGACTCGATGACATCACGGTTTTCTCCAGAGCGGCTATATATATAAATTAACTAAATTAATAACTTTTTTTTATAACAGATATGAGCCATCACTGAACTTACTGAAGCTGGACTGTGACGCCATTTACTTGGTTGCATTATTCTCCTGCTATCAGTGTAACCCTGCTCTGAAACACTCTGTGTTGTAAAAAGCGCTGTATAAATAAAGAGGACTTGACGTGAATGTGCCGATGGAAGTACGTTAGAGGTGGGCAGGTTTAATCACTGTATGAGCAATTTCACCAGAGTTATATAATCAATATTTTAAGCATGAAGATTTTAAGAGCATCTTGTTGGTCTGCTGGATGTGGACGGCATCTTTAGCTCAGAAAGTCTCTCTTACAAACTAAACTTCATCGTGCTTCAGTTTCTGCTCCACATCTGACCCGTGACCTGGTTTATCAAGTCATTTCTCTTCTTGATTTGTTTTGCTCCATATTTCACAACTGTGTTTCTTTATCACATGTAAAAATGTAAAGCAGTGCCAGCAGAATCTCCCAGCGTCCGGCTCTCGTGTCCCGATGGGAATCAGTGTTGGTCTTCTTGACTGAAGTGGTTGGTCTGCATTCGTGAGTGTGATTCTAGCGTTTCTCAGTTTGGGAAGCGTGTGAGCGCTGACGTCTCCGAGAGCTTCGGGGAACAGAAGCTCCTGCTGAGGAACGGATGGAATTTACTCTGGAGAAAAGCAAAGCTAAGCCAAACTCTGCCAGTGTCTGTGTGGATTTGACATTCATCTGGACGGGAAGGTGGCAGTAATCTCTCTGAAGCTGCGCATGTGTGTGTGCGTGTGTGTGTGTGTGTGTTTTGTGATGGTTATTTTTAGATGTTGTGCTCATGTTCAGGTACTAACAGTAAATGTTCCTTCATGATGGAGAACTGAAGAGAGATGAGTTTCCCATTTGTGTGTTTAGAGAAGAGAAACCCAAAATGTTACAGTTACAGTTTTTTTAAGTGAAAAAGAACAAGCAATTGTATTTTTTACGTAAATTGACATTCCCACAGTTCCCTGAGTGACAATTCACATTTTATATATTTTTGTTGATATAACAATGTTTCTTCATAGTTTTTTTTTGTTTTTCAGTTATGTACATTAGGGTTTTAAGTTTCATTTAATGTTGCTAAATGAATGTTTATTGCATTTTTTGTAATTTCATGTGTGTTACCATGATGGTGTTTAGTATTTGTGTGAATGACACTTTTATATATTACAATGAACTTTCTCCAAGCTGCTTGTGATGAGCTTTGATTGATCATGTGATTCTCATCACCGCTGTGATTGGTGGTTGTCAAGTGTATTACAATGGTACAAGACAGATATAAGTGCTTCAATAGATTAACATTATATCAGATAATGAAATACGGTATTTTACTGTAAATTTAACTTAAGTCTGTAAAAACTAAAATGTTGCTACCGTATTTTTACGGTAAATTTCTGCCAGGTTTTACCGTAAATGTAACGGATTTTTGCAGGTTTGTCTCTCTCGTTGTTCCTCGATCTTCCCTCTCAGAGACCCGAGTGTCTCGACCGCACAGATCCGCGGCTCGCTCAGTCACGCTTCAGCCGGTGTCGGGAACCACGCATGAGTGACTCTCATCCCATCAGCACTGTGGGAACTGAGTCATCAAGCTCCATTCTGCATGTTCCTCCCGGTGTGTGTTCACGAGGCCTGGTTTCTCTCGCTGATCGTGGGAGATCGCGGTTCTCGACATCAGTCGTGTCTCGGCTCCATTTCTCATCCCACATGCAGTTCTTTCCACCACGCTATTTTAATTTTCATGTGAACTTGTTTGGTTCGGGGTACGGTGAGTATTCAGTGTTGTACTTAAAGAGCTGTTGAGTCCTTTTGTCTGGAAGTTCAACAAAGGACTCTTTTACAGTGATTGAACACTCAGAAAATTTTGCAAAAGTTGAGAAACAGCTGGTCATTCCCTCAAAGGAACATCTGTGCGCCTCATTCACCCCTAAAGGGTTCATAGTAGTACTTTAAGAGTAGATATTACTACTCTAAGGTAGTAATGTACAACCTTTAGGGGTTCACTCTTCAGTGGGGTTCAGTATAGAACTATAGGGTTCTTGACTTGACATTTTAAAGAACCCTTTATGCTTCTATGTAAGGAGAAACTTATTAAATGATTGGATACGACCGTCATGTTTAACTGGTTATTTAATTTTTTTTTATATTGATACAGCATGCTTACGAGCTGCTTAATTTATCAAATTTAATTAAAATTACAAATAAATTCATTAAAAGTAAATCCATACAATCATTCCATGATGAGAACTTGGGCTGAGCGGTACAGACAAAAATATAATACTGTCACTTTTTTTAATCAATATTGAATTTCGATTTTAATCACCATTTTCTGAACTCTTTTCATAAGTTGTGGAGTTTGCAAATGACTATTATTGACTGTTGTTCACTTGGTTCGGAATGTGCTGTTGTTTTTCCGTGTAAACGCCAGACGGACGTCTTTAACCGTTACGCTCGCGTCTTCTGCATTATCATGACGTGGTGTTCTACACAGCGCTCGAGGTAAAAGAAGTTCATCTGTTGAAACGCGTCTTCTGTGTGAATGGCCCCAACTCTGTTTTAACTCCTGTATCCAAAATATTCCCAAACCACAGATGTTGATTTCCCTTATCCTGCCCTGAATTACCCTTCCCAGTTTCTGTGCTTTCTTCCGCGCTGTAACGGTAAACCAGAGCTGCTTTATAGATGAATGATTAACTTTACACAGTTACTGAACTGAACTGAATCAACACTGAACTGACTTCAGATGAACAATGACACTCTTGTCTTTTAAGAGCTGCTTTACAACAGAATTTGACTCTGTTTGCATCATTAAATAATTATTTTCATGTTTATCACTGTAAAGCTTCTATAAAACGAACTGTACTGTATAAAGGGAAATAGAGATGGTTAGACCAATCCCACGGTGTTCTGCGGGTTAGAAATTGCGCATGCTTACGTCATAACTCTATTGCGATTACGGTTAATCGCACAGCCCTAATGGGAACCCCTTTAAGGTTCTATATAGAAGCTTTTCTTTTAAGAGACTCAGTTGTTCCTGTGAGGGTCATTCCCAGGTGACCAGCTTTTCTACACCCAAAGGTCGATTTTGTGCCATTTCACGAGTTCACACTTACAAATAAGTCAGATAGAATAAATGCGTATTTGGCGTGCTGTCCGAGGAGAGGGCTCCGGGCTCGGTATTTGGCCCGAACCCAGAGTACTCCCCCCGTATTCCTGGCTGTGAAAGAACAAGCCAAGAGTGAGGAGTCGGGGTGGTGGAGGGATGCTGAAACTGTCAAGGAAGTTAGGGAGTAGACAGAGTGAATATATATATATGCTTCCTCTCATGCTGATAGGGTAGACATGGTAATTGTTTGATGAGTTGATTGATTGATTGATTGATTGCTTGATTATTTGAACGTGCTCCTCCCGAACTTTGTTAATAAAACATCATTTGTTTTCTGAGGTGTCAGTGTGTGTGAAGGTGTGTGTTGGGTTCGTGTTCTGGCCTTCTGCTGTGGGAGTTCATGAGAGACCAGAACACTGTAATGTTTAGAAGGATTTGCATTGGTTAGGGTTAGTAAATAACTTTTGAACAGTTTGAACTTTATTTCTGTGTGTATTGACGTGGTGTGATCAGTGTTTCTGCTGTGTGTCTCTGTGATCAAACACATCACAGACTCCAGGATCTCAAACGAGTTTGTCAGATAAAGAGACGTTCAAAACTTCAGGAACACGGTTTAAGATGCACTGCTTGAGATTATTGAAAATAGTTTATATGCTTCAGCAAATGTAATCATCTTCAGTTTCAGCGCCATTTGATGCCAAACAAAAAGTGCTTGAAGTGTAAAGCTGATTGAGACGTGTTTTGATTTTTGCAGTGAGTTCAGACGATCTTGTCATTGATGGATGTGATTAGTTTGAGCTGCAGAGTCACAGAATTATCATTTCCAAGCTTTTGCTTGAGGTCCAGAGCGGTTCACGCATGATAATACAATGGAGGATGGAAACAATACGTTTAATAATACATATAGCGCCTTTCAGAAAGCTCAAGGTCGCTTTACAATAAAGTACAAATAAACATGACATAGAAACATGACATGGAAACGATACAAATAAACTGAGATGGATAACATAATAGATAGAGGCACATATACATAAAAATCAGATCATAGAGTCAGGGGTCAGGGAAACCAGTAGCAAAAAGTGTTTTGAAATCGTGTAATGATGAAAAGTCGCGGATGAGTCGGGGGAGCGGTACAAAAAGCCCTTCCACCAAACGATGATCGTTTGTGCCTACGGATCGTCAACAGACCGGCATCAGAAGATCTAAGTGTGCGAACTGGGCAGTGGGTATGGGTGAGATCAGAAATATCATGGAGTGCTTTGAATGTGATAAGGAGTATCTTGTGTTAAATACGAAAGCGAACGTGTAGCCAATGAAGTCTGCGTAAAATCTGAAAGTAATGTGGGAAGATTTCTTTGTGTATGTGAGGACTCTGCGGAGTTCTGGATGTATTGGATCTCATTTATTGATGAATTGGGTAAGCCATAGAAGAGAGAATTGCAGTAGTCAAACCGTGAAGTGATGAAAGCATGAACGAGGGTCTCGGCATCGCTGATATTCAGAAATGGACGTGCGATATTACAAAGGTGAAAGAAGGCAGACTTAGTGAGTGAGGAGATGTGTGGAGGGAAGGAAAGAGAGGAATCAAAGATTATACCAAGGTTTTTGACAGTGGTGGAAAGCTGAACCAAAACTCCAGCAATATTAACATTGTCAACACAGAGACACACGTACACACACACAACACACGTAGAAGTTCAGAGAAATCTGTAAAGGATTCAGTTTTCTTTTCTGTCCTTCTGGTTACTCATTCATGAAGGTTTTCAGTGTGAGCTTCTTGGCAGGCGTGAGATAAACCTCTCATGCAGCGTTCGGAAAGAGACCTTGGATTTATGATGGTATCAGCTGAAAGCTGGAGATCAGACTGAACCACGACCAGAGAGAGACCGAAGGCATTGTGCGATTATCAGTGTAAATCATAATCTTTTCTTGATTGTGCATATGCTGCAGCAGCTTTATTTTCTCATTTAATAATGAAGTTGATTTGAGGGAGATCTTCTCTGTGATTCTGTGATTTCTCGCTGAGCTCTCGTTGAGGTGATTGGTTGGGATCAGAGACGCACATTACTCTGTAGAAACAGTGACAGGGAAGTGAGTTTCATGGCCGCTTGACTGATGCGCTTCTTCTTCGCTGGTTTCACCTGCGCGTGATGGATGGAGGAATAACGTAGCGGTGCGGAGAGAACCGCCAGTATAAATCATACGGTTGTGGCTCTCGCTGGAGTCGCTCACACGGACCCGCGTCGGCACTGATGATCGTTCGGGCCGTAGAGAAGCGTTTGCTGTAATGAAGCAGATGTTTTCAGCAGGACAAGCGCTTCACAAGGGGATTCAGGGGTGAAGGAGATGAGACTAAAACTGCTGAAGTCATCGCTCTCAAACACTCATGTTAAAGCTTCTTAAAGAGGACATATTGTGCTTTCTTTCATGTTCATCTCTCTTTAGTGTGTAATGTTGCTGTTCGATCATGAGAAAGTTACAGTTCTTCTCTATATCAGAGTCAGTATTTCTGAACTCCTGAAACGCCTCCACTGTAGTCTTGAGTTTCTTGCGGGAACGAACACGTCACAATATTCCTCATTAGAATAATTCATATGCAGAATAAAGGGGCGGGGCCTGGTCGAGATAGTTAGCAGTGTGTTGATACTGGTGATTATGGTAAGGGGCGGGACATTTCCCAAACACGCTGGACAAATCACAACACACTGCTTCAGCCGACCAATCAGAGCACAGTGTGCTTTTCAGAAGGAGGGGCTTCATAGAAACTAAACAGGGGTGTGCTTCCCGTATAGCGCCGTAACTCGCTGCTTTACTAGTACGATGCATCATTGAATAAATCAACTAGCTAGTCACAAGTGTTTCCCGAAACCGTATTGTCTCAAATTGTTCGTTCAACCACATTGGTTAATGATGTCACGCAGATGGTGTAGTAATAACTTCTTTTAATGAAACTGTTTGAGATCGAATTAATGCTAGATGTTTTGCTATAAATTATGAACATGGCATCTGAGGACTATTTCTAATTTTTCTCAGTTATTTAGCGTTATTTCCAGATTCAATCATAGGCTCGTTCTCACGCACTAGAGCACGTTCACACATGCGCACTCTTCAAAAAAACCCCGATGCTTTCAATCTCTAGACAAACTAAAAGACGTTAATTACATTTGTATGTATTCTAAATAAAAGATGCAGATTGTACTGAATGTCAGCTTGCTTATTTGGCTGAAGATAAGGATTTATTAAGTCCACATGTCATGCAAACAAGAAACTCTGCTTCTAACCACAGGTCAAGAGCTGTCGTTTGCGAATATTTGTTGTTTGCGAATGTTCATTGGAACGATGGTTTCGGGAAACACTGACTTGTTGAACTATGCTTATATAACGACGGAACTTGCGACTTGGAACTTGTAGTTGGCTCACGATGCTTTTGGGAAATGCACCCCAGAGCGTTGGGAAGAGAGGAGCTGCAACAATGGAGAATATGTGGAAATAATCAACATTCAAGCAGGAAAACCTGCTCTAATAGAGCCCAAAAACAACATCAAGACTGTAAGAGGGCATAATTTGGGCTCTTTAAACTGCTAGATGGTGTTTAAGTTAGTCATCACTAGTAGTGCTGGTGCTCGTCATGATTTGATCAAAGTCCTGACAATTAGTGTTAAACCTCATAATAAACTAGGCCTACTTCCATTTTCAGGATTTTTATGAAATATTATTCAAAGGAAGTTGTTTGTCTCCTGTGCTGTAATGATGTTGTATTAACCTCTATCATGTGTATTTACCCAGTGTTTTTCTCTCTAGACACTTGTAGGACATCAGTTTCATTCTGAGCAGGAGTAACAGCGATGCTTTCAGGTCCTTTACTTAAATATCTAATCCGTCCAGACCAAAGGGAAATTTTACCTCACAGAGTATAAACAAGACATAATGTGTTCGGTTTACTTAAGAAAAGATGTGATACAGAAATGCTCACATAACTATCTGTAATTTCCATCCACTAGAGTTTACTCATACAGAAGTGAGACGCAGGCTTGCAGATAAAGAGTTGAGGGCCGGACACGTCGTTCCCGGCGCTGTAGCACACGTGCTAGTCATGCTAAACACAGAGCGTAATGGGCCATAAAGACTGAATTATTCAGGTGTTGGATTTCAATAGTGCTGCGTGTTTGGAAAGATTTGGGTTGGATTCTCTTATCTTTTATTAAACACATGGCGGGCGTCCTGACAGTAAAGAAGTGTTTCTTCTGCATGTGGCGTGTGTCGCGAGCGGTTGTTTAGGGCATGAGCGTGTCTGATGCACGAATGAAGAATTAGGGATCTTCATTATCATCTCCTTCTTTCAGGCCATGAGGAGCTGTCCGAGTGTGTTCAGTGTTTGAAGGAGACACATCAGAATAACAGCATGAACCATCATGGTGATGTTTGTCTTCAAGACAGAGTATCAGGTGAAGGAGACTCTGGTTCACTCACACATTTGACTTGTGTTTGGGCCGTGTGTTTCCTGCAGATGATCTGACAGATACAGCAGAAAATCACCAAAGGGTTCTGGCAATGAATGTTATTGAGTTAGATCACAAAATATCACATCAAGTGTCAACAGTTTGGACAGTTTGAAATGAGAAACGACAAACAACTGATCCAGTGTTGAACATGAATATATTCAAAGTAGTATACTATATTTATTCATTTCACAATGAACAGACATTTTGTTAGATAGATAGATAGATAGATAGATAGATAGATAGATAGATAGATAGATGTGAGATTGGTAGAGTGATGGATGGATAGAATGCATGTTTGTATGATTAGTGTGGTTAGTTTTACAGGCTTTATCTCTTTCATACAGACGCCAGTTGGAGGGATTAATTATGTAGACCCACATATATATATATAAAATGTTTATAGAGATTAATGCTCCAGTCCAGATGCTTTCCCCATAAAGCCCAGAACTAATGACACAACATACATGTAGAGAGATGACATCAGATAACTAGACCATCACAGAACAAAACAACACACAAGTCATAATTCATAAATATGATTGCGTTATATAATGGTAAACAGGTCACTAGCTGAAATACATTCATATGATAAGGGTTTGAAATATCATGTTATTCAGTTCTGAAATGTTTGTCAGTGGTTCATTAATGAGCTGCAACAGTGATCGCCTGCTGTGTGTCCGTGTTCTTCTGCTGTGTGTCCGTGTTCTTCTGTAGTGTGTCCGTGTTCTTCTGCAGTGTGTCCGTGTTCTTCTGCCGTGTGTCCGTGTTCTTCTGTAGTGTGTCCGTGTTCTTCTGCTGTGTGTCTGTGTTCTTCTGCTGTGTCCGTGTTCTTCTGCAGTGTGTCCGTGTTCTTCTGTAGTGTGTCCGTGTTCTTCTGCTGTGTGTCTGTGTTCTTCTGCTGTGTCCGTGTTCTTCTGCTGTGTGTCTGTGTTCTTCTGCTGTGTCCGTGTTCTTCTGTAGTGTGTCCGTGTTCTTCTGTAGTGTGTCCGTGTTCTTCTGCTGTGTGTCTGTGTTCTTCTGCTGTGTCCGTGTTCTTCTGCTGTGTGTCCGTGTTCTTCTGTAGTGTGTCCGTGTTCTTCTGTAGTGTGTCCGTGTTCTTCTGCAGTGTGTCCGTGTTCTTCTGCAGTGTGTCCGTGTTCTTCTGCTGTGTGTCCGTGTTCTTCTGTAGTGTGTCCGTGTTCTTCTGCAGTGTGTCCGTGTTCTTCTGCAGTGTGTCCGTGTTCTTCTGCTGTGTGTCCGTGTTTTTCTGTAGTGTGTCCGTGTTCTTCTGCAGTGTGTCCGTGTTCTTCTGCAGTGTGTCCGTGTTCTTCTGCTGTGTGTCCGTGTTCTTCTGCAGTGTGTCCGTGTTCTTCTGCAGTGTGTCCGTGTTCTTCTGCAGTGTGTCCGTGTTCTTCTGCTGTGTGTCCGTGTTCTTCTGCAGTGTGTCCGTGTTCTTCTGCAGTGTGTCCGTGTTCTTCTGCTGTGTGTCCGTGTTCTTCTGTAGTGTGTCCGTGTTTTTCTGTAGTGTGTCCGTGTTCTTCTGCAGTGTGTCCGTGTTCTTTTGCTGTGTGTCCGTGTTCTTCTGTAGTGTGTCCGTGTTCTTCTGTAGTGTGTCCGTGTTTTTCTGTAGTGTGTCCGTGTTCTTCTGCTGTGTGTCCGTGTTCTTCTGTAGTGTGTCTGTGTTCTTCTGCAGTGTGTCCGTGTTCTTCTGTAGTGTGTCCGTGTTCTTCTGTAGTGTGTCCGTGTTCTTCTGTAGTGTGTCCGTGTTCTTCTGCTGTGTGTCCGTGTTCTTCTGTAGTGTGTCTGTGTTCTTCTATAGTGTGTCCGTGTTCTTCTGCCGTGTGTCCGTGTTCTTCTGCAGTGTGTCCGTGTTCTTCTGCAGTGTGTCCGTGTTCTTCTGGAGTGTGTCCGTGTTCTTCTGTAGTGTGTCCGTGTTCTTCTGGAGTGTGTCCGTGTTCTTCTGTAGTGTGTCCGTGTTCTTCTGCTGTGTGTCCGTGTTCTTCTGCTGTGTGTCCGTGTTCTTCTGTAGTGTGTCCGTGTTCTTCTATAGTGTGTTCTTCTATAGTGTGTCCGTGTTCTTCTGCCGTGTGTCCGTGTTCTTCTGTAGTGTGTCCGTGTTCTTCTATAGTGTGTCCGTGTTCTTCTGCCGTGTGTCCGTGTTCTTCTGCTGTGTGTCCGTGTTCTTCTGCTGTGTGTCCGTGTTCTTCTGTAGTGTGTCCGTGTTCTTCTGCCGTGTGTCCGTGTTCTTCTGCTGTGTGTCCGTGTTCTTCTGCAGTGTGTCCGTGTTCTTCTGTAGTGTGTCTGTGTTCTTCTGCCGTGTGTCCGTGTTCTTCTGCTGTGTGTCCGTGTTCTTCTGCAGTGTGTCCGTGTTCTTCTGTAGTGTGTCTGTGTTCTTCTGCCGTGTGTCCGTGTTCTTCTGCTGTGTGTCCGTGTTCTTCTGCAGTGTGTCCGTGTTCTTCTGCTGTGTGTCCGTGTTCTTCTGCTGTGTGTCCGTGTTCTTCTGCAGTGTGTCCGTGTTCTTCTGCCGTGTGTCCGTGTTCTTCTGCTGTGTGTCCGTGTTCTTCTGCAGTGTGTCCGTGTTCTTCTGCCGTGTGTCCGTGTTCTTCTGCTGTGTGTCCGTGTTCTTCTGCAGTGTGTCCGTGTTCTTCTGCTGTGTGTCCGTGTTCTTCTGTAGTGTGTCCGTGTTCTTCTGTAGTGTGTCCGTGTTCTTCTGCTGTGTGTCCGTGTTCTTCTGCAGTGTGTCCGTGTTCTTCTGCTGTGTGTCCGTGTTCTTCTGCAGTGTGTCCGTGTTCTTCTGCTGTGTGTCCGTGTTCTTCTGTAGTGTGTCCGTGTTCTTCTGTAGTGTGTCCGTGTTCTTCTGCTGTGTGTCCGTGTTCTTCTGCAGTGTGTCCGTGTTCTTCTGCAGTGTGTCCGTGTTCTTCTGCTGTGTGTCCGTGTTCTTCTGTAGTGTGTCCGTGTTCTTCTGTAGTGTGTCCGTGTTCTTCTGCAGTGTGTCCGTGTTCTTCTGCAGTGTGTCCGTGTTCTTCTGCTGTGTGTCCGTGTTCTTCTGCAGTGTGTCCGTGTTCTTCTGCTGTGTGTCCGTGTTCTTCTGTAGTGTGTCCGTGTTCTTCTGTAGTGTGTCCGTGTTCTTCTGCTGTGTGTCCGTGTTCTTCTGCAGTGTGTCCGTGTTCTTCTGCAGTGTGTCCGTGTTCTTCTGCTGTGTGTCCGTGTTCTTCTGTAGTGTGTCCGTGTTCTTCTGCAGTGTGTCCGTGTTCTTCTGCCGTGTGTCCGTGTTCTTCTGTAGTGTGTCCGTGTTCTTCTGCAGTGTGTCCGTGTTCTTCTGCCGTGTGTCCGTGTTCTTCTGCTGTGTGTCCGTGTTCTTCTGCAGTGTGTCCGTGTTCTTCTGCTGTGTGTCCGTGTTCTTCTGTAGTGTGTCCGTGTTCTTCTGCAGTGTGTCCGTGTTCTTCTGTAGTGTGTCCGTGTTCTTCTGCAGTGTGTCCGTGTTCTTCTGCCGTGTGTCCGTGTTCTTCTGCTGTGTGTCCGTGTTCTTCTGCAGTGTGTCCGTGTTCTTCTGCTGTGTGTCCGTGTTCTTCTGTAGTGTGTCCGTGTTCTTCTGTAGTGTGTCCGTGTTCTTCTGCTGTGTGTCCGTGTTCTTCTGCTGTGTGTCCGTGTTCTTCTGCAGTGTGTCCGTGTTCTTCTGCTGTGTGTCCGTGTTCTTCTGTAGTGTGTCCGTGTTCTTCTGTAGTGTGTCCGTGTTCTTCTGCTGTGTGTCCGTGTTCTTCTGCCGTGTGTCCGTGTTCTTCTGCAGTGTGTCCGTGTTCTTCTGTAGTGTGTCCGTGTTCTTCTGTAGTGTGTCCGTGTTCTTCTGCTGTGTGTCCGTGTTCTTCTGCTGTGTGTCCGTGTTCTTTTGCAGTGTGTCCGTGTTCTTCTGTAGTGTGTCCGTGTTCTTCTGCCGTGTGTCCGTGTTCTTCTGCAGTGTGTCCGTGTTCTTCTGTAGTGTGTCCGTGTTCTTCTGTAGTGTGTCCGTGTTCTTCTGGAGTGTGTCCGTGTTCTTTTGTAGTGTGTCCGTGTTCTTCTGCTGTGTGTCCGTGTTCTTCTGCTGTGTGTCCGTGTTCTTCTGCTGTGTGTCCGTGTTCTTCTGCTGTGTGTCCGTGTTCTTCTATAGTGTGTTCTTCTATAGTGTGTCCGTGTTCTTCTGCCGTGTGTCCGTGTTCTTGTGCTGTGTGTCCGTGTTCTTCTGTAGTGTGTCCGTGTTCTTCTGCTGTGTGTCCGTGTTCTTCTGCTGTGTGTCCGTGTTCTTCTATAGTGTGTTCTTCTATAGTGTGTCCGTGTTCTTCTGTAGTGTGTTCTTCTGTAGTGTGTCCGTGTTCTTCTGTAGTGTGTCCGTGTTCTTCTGCAGTGTGTCCGTGTTCTTCTGTAGTGTGTCCGTGTTCTTCTGTAGTGTGTCCGTGTTCTTCTGCTGTGTGTCCGTGTTCTTTTGTAGTGTGTCCGTGTTCTTCTGCTGTGTGTCCGTGTTCTTCTGCTGTGTGTCCGTGTTCTTCTGCTGTGTGTCCGTGTTCTTCTGTAGTGTGTTCTTCTGTAGTGTGTCCGTGTTCTTCTGTAGTGTGTTCTTCTGGAGTGTGTCCGTGTTCTTCTATAGTGTGTTCTTCTATAGTGTGTTCTTCTGCTGTGTGTCCGTGTTCTTCTGCTGTGTGTCCGTGTTCTTTTGCAGTGTGTCCGTGTTCTTCTGTAGTGTGTCCGTGTTCTTCTGCCGTGTGTCCGTGTTCTTCTGCAGTGTGTCCGTGTTCTTCTGTAGTGTGTCCGTGTTCTTCTGTAGTGTGTCCGTGTTCTTCTGGAGTGTGTCCGTGTTCTTTTGTAGTGTGTCCGTGTTCTTCTGCTGTGTGTCCGTGTTCTTCTGCTGTGTGTCCGTGTTCTTCTGCTGTGTGTCCGTGTTCTTCTATAGTGTGTTCTTCTATAGTGTGTCCGTGTTCTTCTGCCGTGTGTCCGTGTTCTTCTGCTGTGTGTCCATGTTCTTCTGCTGTGTGTCCGTGTTCTTCTGCTGTGTGTCCGTGTTCTTCTGCTGTGTGTCCGTGTTCTTCTGCTGTGTGTCCGTGTTCTTCTGTAGTGTGTTCTTCTGTAGTGTGTCCGTGTTCTTCTGCAGTGTGTTCTTCTGTAGTGTGTTCTTCTGTAGTGTGTTCTTCTGTAGTGTGTCCGTGTTCTTCTGCAGTGTGTTCTTCTGCAGTGTGTTCTTCTGTAGTGTGTTCTTCTGTAGTGTGTCCGTGTTCTTCTGTAGTGTGTTCTTCTGTAGTGTGTCCGTGTTCTTCTGTAGTGTGTTCTTCTGCAGTGTGTCCGTGTTCTTCTGTAGTGTGTCCGTGTTCTTCTGCTGTGTGTCCGTGTTCTTCTGTAGTGTGTCCGTGTTCTTCTGTAGTGTGTTCTTCTGTAGTGTGTCCGTGTTCTTCTGTAGTGTGTTCTTCTGCAGTGTGTCCGTGTTCTTCTGTAGTGTGTCCGTGTTCTTCTGCTGTGTGTCCGTGTTCTTCTGCTGTGTGTCCGTGTTCTTCTGTAGTGTGTTCTTCTGCTGTGTGTCCGTGTTCTTCTGCTGTGTGTCCGTGTTCTTCTGTAGTGTGTCCGTGTTCTTCTGCAGTGTGTCCGTGTTCTTCTGTAGTGTGTCCGTGTTCTTCTGCAGTGTGTCCGTGTTCTTCTGTAGTGTGTTCTTCTGCTGTGTGTCCGTGTTCTTCTGCTGTGTGTCCGTGTTCTTCTGTAGTGTGTCCGTGTTCTTCTGTAGTGTGTCCGTGTTCTTCTGCAGTGTGTCCGTGTTCTTCTGTAGTGTGTTCTTCTGCTGTGTGTCCGTGTTCTTCTGCTGTGTGTCCGTGTTCTTCTGTAGTGTGTCCGTGTTCTTCTGCTGTGTGTCCGTGTTCTTCTGTAGTGTGTCCGTGTTCTTCTGTAGTGTGTTCTTCTGTAGTGTGTCCGTGTTCTTCTGTAGTGTGTCCGTGTTCTTCTGCAGTGTGTCCGTGTTCTTCTGTAGTGTGTCCGTGTTCTTCTGCAGTGTGTCCGTGTTCTTCTGCTGTGTGTCCGTGTTCTTCTGCTGTGTGTCCGTGTTCTTCTGTAGTGTGTTCTTCTGTAGTGTGTCCGTGTTCTTCTGCAGTGTGTCCGTGTTCTTCTATAGTGTGTTCTTCCATAGTGTGTCCGTGTTCTTCTATAGTGTGTCCGTGTTCTTCTGCTGTGTGTCCGTGTTCTTCTGCAGTGTGTCCGTGTTCTTCTGTAGTGTGTCCGTGTTCTTCTATAGTGTGTCCGTGTTCTTCTGCTGTGTGTCCGTGTTCTTCTGCAGTGTGTCCGTGTTCTTCTGTAGTGTGTCCGTGTTCTTCTATAGTGTGTTCTTCTATAGTGTGTCCGTGTTCTTCTGCAGTGTGTCCGTGTTCTTCTGCAGTGTGTCCGTGTTCTTCTGTAGTGTGTCCGTGTTCTTCTATAGTGTGTCCGTGTTCTTCTATAGTGTGTCCGTGTTCTTCTGCTGTGTGTCCGTGTTCTTCTGTAGTGTGTCCGTGTTCTTCTATAGTGTGTTCTTCTGTAGTGTGTCCGTGTTCTTCTGTAGTGTGTCCGTGTTCTTCTATAGTGTGTCCGTGTTCTTCTATAGTGTGTCCGTGTTCTTCTGCTGTGTGTCCGTGTTCTTCTGTAGTGTGTCCGTGTTCTTCTATAGTGTGTTCTTCTATAGTGTGTCCGTGTTCTTCTGCAGTGTGTCCGTGTTCTTCTGCAGTGTGTCCGTGTTCTTCTGTAGTGTGTCCGTGTTCTTCTATAGTGTGTCCGTGTTCTTCTGCTGTGTGTCCGTGTTCTTCTGCAGTGTGTCCGTGTTCTTCTGTAGTGTGTCCGTGTTCTTCTATAGTGTGTTCTTCTATAGTGTGTCCGTGTTCTTCTGCAGTGTGTCCGTGTTCTTCTGTAGTGTGTCCGTGTTCTTCTATAGTGTGTTCTTCTATAGTGTGTCCGTGTTCTTCTGCAGTGTGTCCGTGTTCTTCTGCAGTGTGTCCGTGTTCTTCTGTAGTGTGTCCGTGTTCTTCTATAGTGTGTTCTTCTATAGTGTGTCCGTGTTCTTCTGCAGTGTGTCCGTGTTCTTCTATAGTGTGTCCGTGTTCTTCTGCTGTGTGTCCGTGTTCTTCTGCAGTGTGTCCGTGTTCTTCTGTAGTGTGTCCGTGTTCTTCTGCTGTGTGTCCGTGTTCTTCTGCTGTGTGTCCGTGTTCTTCTGTAGTGTGTTCTTCTGTAGTGTGTCCGTGTTCTTCTGCAGTGTGTCCGTGTTCTTCTATAGTGTGTCCGTGTTCTTCTGCTGTGTGTCCGTGTTCTTCTGCAGTGTGTCCGTGTTCTTCTGTAGTGTGTCCGTGTTCTTCTGCTGTGTGTCCGTGTTCTTCTGTAGTGTGTCCGTGTTCTTCTGCTGTGTGTCCGTGTTCTTCTGCTGTGTGTCCGTGTTCTTCTGTAGTGTGTCCGTGTTCTTCTGTAGTGTGTTCTTCTGTAGTGTGTCCGTGTTCTTCTGCAGTGTGTCCGTGTTCTTCTATAGTGTGTCCGTGTTCTTCTATAGTGTGTCCGTGTTCTTCTGCTGTGTGTCCGTGTTCTTCTGCTGTGTGTCCGTGTTCTTCTGCTGTGTGTCCGTGTTCTTCTGTAGTGTGTTCTTCTGTAGTGTGTCCGTGTTCTTCTGTAGTGTGTCCGTGTTCTTCTGCTGTGTGTCCGTGTTCTTCTGCTGTGTGTCCGTGTTCTTCTGCAGTGTGTCCGTGTTCTTCTGCTGTGTGTCCGTGTTCTTCTGTAGTGTGTCCGTGTTCTTCTGCTGTGTGTCCGTGTTCTTCTGCTGTGTGTCCGTGTTCTTCTGTAGTGTGTCCGTGTTCTTCTGTAGTGTGTTCTTCTGTAGTGTGTCCGTGTTCTTCTGCAGTGTGTCCGTGTTCTTCTGCAGTGTGTCCGTGTTCTTCTATAGTGTGTCCGTGTTCTTCTATAGTGTGTCCGTGTTCTTCTGCTGTGTGTCCGTGTTCTTCTGCTGTGTGTCCGTGTTCTTCTGCTGTGT
The DNA here is from genome assembly GCA_022828995.1 of Vimba vimba. NCBI lineage: Eukaryota > Metazoa > Chordata > Actinopteri > Cypriniformes > Leuciscidae > Vimba > Vimba vimba. The sequence goes on along the minus strand of CM040838.1, from coordinate 239,855 downwards.
GTCCGTGTTCTTCTGTAGTGTGTTCTTCTGTAGTGTGTCCGTGTTCTTCTGTAGTGTGTCCGTGTTCTTCTGTAGTGTGTCCGTGTTCTTCTGCTGTGTGTCCGTGTTCTTCTGCTGTGTGTCCGTGTTCTTCTGTAGTGTGTTCTTCTGTAGTGTGTCCGTGTTCTTCTATAGTGTGTTCTTCTGTAGTGTGTCCGTGTTCTTCTGTAGTGTGTTCTTCTGTAGTGTGTCCGTGTTCTTCTATAGTGTGTCCGTGTTCTTCTGCAGTGTGTCCGTGTTCTTCTGCAGTGTGTCCGTGTTCTTCTATAGTGTGTTCTTCTATAGTGTGTCCGTGTTCTTCTGTAGTGTGTCCGTGTTCTTCTGCTGTGTGTCCGTGTTCTTCTGCTGTGTGTCCGTGTTCTTCTGCTGTGTGTCCGTGTTCTTCTGCTGTGTGTCCGTGTTCTTCTGTAGTGTGTTCTTCTGTAGTGTGTCCGTGTTCTTCTATAGTGTGTTCTTCTGTAGTGTGTCCGTGTTCTTCTGTAGTGTGTTCTTCTGTAGTGTGTCCGTGTTCTTCTATAGTGTGTCCGTGTTCTTCTGCAGTGTGTCCGTGTTCTTCTGCAGTGTGTCCGTGTTCTTCTGCTGTGTGTCCGTGTTCTTCTGCTGTGTGTCCGTGTTCTTCTGCTGTGTGTCCGTGTTCTTCTGTAGTGTGTTCTTCTGTAGTGTGTCCGTGTTCTTCTATAGTGTGTTCTTCTGTAGTGTGTCCGTGTTCTTCTGTAGTGTGTTCTTCTGTAGTGTGTCCGTGTTCTTCTATAGTGTGTCCGTGTTCTTCTGCAGTGTGTCCGTGTTCTTCTGCAGTGTGTCCGTGTTCTTCTATAGTGTGTTCTTCTATAGTGTGTCCGTGTTCTTCTGTAGTGTGTCCGTGTTCTTCTGCTGTGTGTCCGTGTTCTTCTGCTGTGTGTCCGTGTTCTTCTGTAGTGTGTTCTTCTGTAGTGTGTCCGTGTTCTTCTGTAGTGTGTCCGTGTTCTTCTATAGTGTGTCCGTGTTCTTCTGCAGTGTGTCCGTGTTCTTCTGCAGTGTGTCCGTGTTCTTCTGCTGTGTGTCCGTGTTCTTCTGCAGTGTGTCCGTGTTCTTCTGTAGTGTGTCCGTGTTCTTCTGCTGTGTGTCCGTGTTCTTCTGCTGTGTGTCCGTGTTCTTCTGCTGTGTGTCCGTGTTCTTCTGCAGTGTGTCCGTGTTCTTCTGTAGTGTGTCCGTGTTCTTCTGCTGTGTGTCCGTGTTCTTCTGCTGTGTGTCCGTGTTCTTCTGCTGTGTGTCTGTGTTCTTCTGCTGTGTGTCCGTGTTCTTCTGTAGTGTGTTCTTCTGTAGTGTGTCCGTGTTCTTCTGTAGTGTGTTCTTCTGGAGTGTGTCCGTGTTCTTCTATAGTGTGTTCTTCTGCTGTGTGTCCGTGTTCTTCTGTAGTGTGTTCTTCTGGAGTGTGTCCGTGTTCTTCTATAGTGTGTTCTTCTATAGTGTGTTCTTCTGCTGTGTGTCCGTGTTCTTCTGCTGTGTGTCCGTGTTCTTCTGCTGTGTGTCCGTGTTCTTCTGCTGTGTGTCCGTGTTCTTCTGTAGTGTGTTCTTCTGTAGTGTGTCCGTGTTCTTCTGTAGTGTGTTCTTCTGGAGTGTGTCCGTGTTCTTCTATAGTGTGTTCTTCTGCTGTGTGTCCGTGTTCTTCTGTAGTGTGTTCTTCTTGAGTGTGTTCTTCTATAGTGTGTTCTTCTGCTGTGTGTCCGTGTTCTTCTGCTGTGTGTCCGTGTTCTTCTGCTGTGTGTCCGTGTTCTTCTGCTGTGTGTCCGTGTTCTTCTGTAGTGTGTTCTTCTGGAGTGTGTCCGTGTTCTTCTGCTGTGTGTCCGTGTTCTTCTGTAGTGTGTTCTTCTGTAGTGTGTCCGTGTTCTTCTGTAGTGTGTTCTTCTGCTGTGTGTCCGTGTTCTTCTGCTGTGTGTCCGTGTTCTTCTGTAGTGTGTTCTTCTGTAGTGTGTCCGTGTTCTTCTGTAGTGTGTTCTTCTGGAGTGTGTCCGTGTTCTTCTGTAGTGTGTTCTTCTGGAGTGTGTCCGTGTTCTTCTATAGTGTGTTCTTCTATAGTGTGTCCGTGTTCTTCTATAGTGTGTCCGTGTTCTTCTGCTGTGTGTCCGTGTTCTTCTGCAGTGTGTCCGTGTTCTTCTGTAGTGTGTCCGTGTTCTTCTGCAGTGTGTCTGTGTTCTTCTGTAGTGTGTCCGTGTTCTTCTGCTGTGTGTCCGTGTTCTTCTATAGTGTGTCCGTGTTCTTCTGCTGTGTGTCCGTGTTCTTCTGCAGTGTGTCCGTGTTCTTCTGCAGTGTGTCCGTGTTCTTCTGTAGTGTGTCCGTGTTCTTCTGCTGTGTGTCCGTGTTCTTCTGCTGTGTGTCCGTGTTCTTCTGCTGTGTGTCCGTGTTCTTCTGCTGTGTGTCCGTGTTCTTCTGCTGTGTGTCCGTGTTCTTCTGTAGTGTGTTCTTCTGTAGTGTGTCCGTGTTCTTCTGTAGTGTGTTCTTCTGGAGTGTGTCCGTGTTCTTCTATAGTGTGTTCTTCTATAGTGTGTTCTTCTGCTGTGTGTCCGTGTTCTTCTGCTGTGTGTCCGTGTTCTTCTGAAGTGTGTTCTTCTGGAGTGTGTCCGTGTTCTTCTGTAGTGTGTTCTTCTGGAGTGTGTCCGTGTTCTTCTGCTGTGTGTCCGTGTTCTTCTGCTGTGTGTCCGTGTTCTTCTGCTGTGTGTCCGTGTTCTTCTGCTGTGTGTCCGTGTTCTTCTGTAGTGTGTCCGTGTTCTTCTGTAGTGTGTTCTTCTGTAGTGTGTTCTTCTGTAGTGTGTCCGTGTTCTTCTGTAGTGTGTTCTTCTGTAGTGTGTTCTTCTGTAGTGTGTCCGTGTTCTTCTGTAGTGTGTTCTTCTGGAGTGTGTCCGTGTTCTTCTATAGTGTGTTCTTCTATAGTGTGTTCTTCTATAGTGTGTCCGTGTTCTTCTGCTTTGTGTCCGTGTTCTTCTGTAGTTTGTTCTTCTGTAGTGTGTCCGTGTTCTTCTGCAGTGTTTTGTCCCTCGACTACAGCGTCTCACCGTCACCCAGTTGCCCTGCTGCGCGGGATCTACAGCCGGAACTGAACAATGTACAGAGTTCACTAAGCTAGTTGCATCCAATGCAGTATCTAAAGCCCTTGCATTCATTCTATCCTCGATTAAACTTTAAAATGCGTGTCTCTATTTCTGAAATCTTCTCCGTCAGCCTGACTATCTCCCTGCATTTATCATATGTGAAGCCCTCATCGCTGACAGAGAATTCTATACTATACATGTGACACGAAGTGCAAGTGACAATAACATGAGAAGACATTACTCACTGTATTTGTTGACTGATCCAACTCACCACAGTTGTTTGATGGACTCGTAAAACGGTGTGAGTGCACGAGAGAAAAAAGACGGTATGCACAGTGCTATTGTGCTAGCATTTCGCTAGCCTATGGCAGGTTAACAGGCTAGTGAAATGCTAGTGCGTTTTGTTAGCAATAGCGATTTAGATTAAAGCTAGCAATGTCAAGTCAAGTCACCTTCATTTATACAGCGCTTTTAACAATATAGATTGTTTCAAAGCAGCTTTACAGTGACAATAGGAGATTACAGTAACAGAGATTGTTTAGGCTTTACAGCAGCTCTAGAATAAAGTTATTGGCCAGATAAAGTTAGTTTTGATTGATTCACTTCCGTTGCAAAGATCATTAGTTATTATGTCAGATCAATGAGGACGACGATATTAGATAATATCAGATAAATTGTGACTATTAAATTATATTAAGCAACATAAACGGCAGGAAACATAGAGAAAAAAAAAGTTGGAAAACAAAGCTATAAGGAGCTACAAATGCAATTCACTCAGGCAGAGAGGAAACCGCTGTGCAACAGTGAAAATGGGCCATCCGGTTCTTCAAGTGTCCTCGTTCTTCTGCTGTGTGTCCGTGTTCTCAGCTCTTTTCTTCGTCCTCTATAAATGTGTTTTGCTGTTTGATTCTCAGGAGGGCCGAGGGCCTGTTTAACGAACAGTATCGGGAGGGTTAGTGCACCTCCGCTCATTAGCACTGACCACCGGCTCTAAAGCGCAGCAGGAGAATAAACTCGAGTCCAGCGGTTTGCATCACTCAACCTCAATAAAGCCCGTTTCCCGTGGACTCTCAGACTCAGACTGCGTTTGAGTCCCACTGCCAGTGTTTGGGGTTTTGTGCAGAGGCAGTGATGTGAATGAGCTTCAGCTGCTATAAAGTGCATCTGCAGTGGAGTTTCCCAGCGTATTCCTGGAGAAACATCCACAGGGTCTGACGTGTGGGAGATGCTTCAATCGACTGTGTGTTATTGATGATTGTGCGTGAGGTAAGAGCACTGATGGATTGTGGAGGCTTATGCGTCACTCCCACAGTCAAGATTCAGAAACCTTCTCTTTTATTTTCACTCTGTTTTTCTCTCGTCAGATGACAGTGATTTATTATTGCGTGAAACATCAGATTTATTGAAAATATAAAATAGTTTTGAAGATTATTTAATATTATTTGAGTGATATACAGTGTAAAGGAAAAGCATCAGTCCGTGGAAAGTGTATTGATCAAGCACTACTCTACCACTGCAGAGATTATTGTTGACTTGTTTTCCAGCACAAATATCTAAACATTCTTAAATCAAGATTTACTGGAGATGCAAAATTATCAAAATTAAGAACAAATATCTGCCAGTGGGGTCAGAAAAATAATCTTGTTTTCCCTTTGAATGAAGTTTGTCTGACCAATTGGCAGATATTTGTTCTTGTTTTCAGCTTCGTTTTGTTCATCAGCTTCTCAGAAAACAAGACGTCTTATCTTACGTCATTTTGCATCTCCAATAAATGTATGTGAAGTTTGTAAATTTTTTTATGTCATTAGTATTGGTAGATATGAACTCTTTCTCCACGTTACCTGCACCAATGATTATCCCATTTATTTGTCAGCAACAGTCAGCCGATCTTATGAACTTTTGACAGCTACAGGGCTTTAGTGAAACTATAGATCATAAGACAACCGGGTCGAGCCAAGTGCATTATGGGTGCTAAAGTTTTCCTGCCTTACTGGCAGAAGGGAACGCCTCAGCCCTTTCCTTAGTCATATAGCATAGAATAATAATAAAAAGCCTTTCTACTGCAATAGACAGCAAACTTTTATTAAAAGCTCATCTTGTCAGTGGTCAATTTATTTGTACTGAAAAAATACTGTGAGAGAACATCACTTTTGCAGTGCATTGGGTGTATATCTATTATTCATAGTATTTATTGTCAGATTTTAGTGTTTGTGAGGAGTTTATGGGCATTTTGACCTTCAGTCAAACGTTCATCTGACAGCGTGACTGTAACGATCCTCAGATTCATCTGAATAAAAACAGAGAATCAGCATCTGCAGAGCAAACGCTCACAGGTCTCTCTGTGTCTCTCTCTTTCCCTCTCTCTCACCTCTGCAGCGTGGCTGAGATGCGCTGGTGGATAATGCGAAACAGAATAATTCAGGGTGCAGCAGCTGAGGTTTGCGTGGGTGAGCTGAAGGTAGAAATGGAGGCTCTCGCTACAGTTTCTCTCAAATAGAAATGTTAATGACTGGCAAAGGCAGCTGGCACATCAATTTTTCACCCAGTTCCACAAGCAGGAGAGAGAGAGAGAGAGAAAGAGAGACAGAGAGAGACAGAGAGAGAGAGAGAGAGAAAGAGAGACAGAGAGAGACAGAGAGAGAGAGAGAGAGAGAGAGAGAGAGACATTGGAACCCTCTAGACTCTCTCTCTCTCTCTCTCTCTCTCTCTCTCTCCTGTTTGGCAACGTGAGCACAACAGAATTTGGCTGAATATAATAGGAACTAAGCTGAGGAGGCCGATATCAACAATCTGATATTCTTCTGTCTTTCCTGAGCCAGAGAGACAGAGAGACAGTGTGTGTGTGTGTGTGTGTGTGTGAGTGTGTGTGTGTGTGTGTGTGTGTGTGTGAGTGAGAGTATGTGTGTAAGCGAGATGCCAGTCTGTTCTGCTAACATGAGATGTTGTTTATATAGCAGAATCGGTGTTTGAGGACGAGATTATAAAGCAGAATCGGTGTTTGAGGACGAGATGTTGGTTATAAAGCAGAATTTGAGGACGAGATGTTGGTTATAAAGCAGAATCTGTGTTTGAGGACGAGATTATAAAGCAGAATTTGAGGACAAGATGTTGGTTATAAAGCAGAATCGGTGTTTGAGGACGAGATGTTGGTTATAAAGCAGAATCGGTGTTTGAGGACGAGATGTTGGTTATAAAGCAGAATCGGTGTTTGAGGACGAGATGTTGGTTATAAAGCAGAATCGGTGTTTGAGGACGAGATGTTGGTTATAAAGCAGAATTTGAGGACGAGATGTTGGTTATAAAGCAGAATTTGAGGACAAGATGTTGGTTATAAAGCAGAATTTGAGGACAAGATGTTGGTTATAAAGCAGAATCGGTGTTTGAGGACGAGATGTTGGTTATAAAGCAGAATTTGAGGACAAGATGTTGGTTATAAAGCAGAATCACTGTTTGAGGACGAGATGTTGGTTATAAAGCAGAATCTGTGTTTGAGGACGAGATGTTGGTTATAAAGCAGAATCGGTGTTTGAGGACGAGATTATAAAGCAGAATTTGAGGACGAGATGTTGGTTATAAAGCAGAATCGGTGTTTGAGGACGAGATGTTGGTTATAAAGCAGAATCGGTGTTTGAGGACGAGATGTTGGTTATAAAGCAGAATCGGTGTTTGAGGACGAGATGTTGGTTATAAAGCAGAATTTGAGGACGAGATGTTGGTTATAAAGCAGAATCGGTGTTTGAGGACGAGATGTTGGTTATAAAGCAGAATCGGTGTTTGAGGACGAGATTATGAAGCAGAATCGGTGTTTGAGGACGAGATTATGAAGCAGAATCGGTGTTTGAGGACGAGATTATGAAGCAGAATCGGTGTTTGAGGACGAGATGTTGGTTATAAAGCAGAATTTGAGGACGAGATTATAAAGCAGAATCACTGTTTGAGGACGAGATGTTGGTTATAAAGCAGAATTTGAGGACAAGATGTTGGTTATAAAGCAGAATCACTGTTTGAGGACGAGATGTTGGTTATAAAGCAGAATTTGAGGACAAGATGTTGGTTATAAAGCAGAATCACTGTTTGAGGACGAGATGTTGGTTATAAAGCAGAATTTGAGGACAAGATGTTGGTTATAAAGCAGAATCACTGTTTGAGGACGAGATGTTGGTTATAAAGCAGAATTTGAGGACAAGATGTTGGTTATAAAGCAGAATCACTGTTTGAGGACAAGATGTTGGTTATAAAGCAGAATCGGTGTTTGAGGACGAGATGTTGGTTATAAAGCAGAATCGGTGTTTGAGGACGAGATGTTGGTTATAAAGCAGAATCGGTGTTTGAGGACGAGATTATAAAGCAGAATCGGTGTTTGAGGACGAGATGTTGGTTATAAAGCAGAATTTGAGGACGAGATTATAAAGCAGAATCACTGTTTGAGGACGAGATGTTGGTTATAAAGCAGAATCGGTGTTTGAGGACGAGATGTTGGTTATAAAGCAGAATTTGAGGACGAGATGTTGGTTATAAAGCAGAATCGGTGTTTGAGGACGAGATTATAAAGCAGAATCGGTGTTTGAGGACGAGATGTTGGTTATAAAGCAGAATTTGAGGACGAGATTATAAAGCAGAATCACTGTTTGAGGACGAGATGTTGGTTATAAAGCAGAATTTGAGGACAAGATGTTGGTTATAAAGCAGAATCACTGTTTGAGGACGAGATGTTGGTTATAAAGCAGAATTTGAGGACAAGATGTTGGTTATAAAGCAGAATCGGTGTTTGAGGACAAGATGTTGGTTATAAAGCAGAATCGGTGTTTGAGGACGAGATGTTGGTTATAAAGCAGAATTTGAGGACAAGATGTTGGTTATAAAGCAGAATCGGTGTTTGAGGACGAGATGTTGGTTATAAAGCAGAATCGGTGTTTGAGGACGAGATTATAAAGCAGAATCGGTGTTTGAGGACGAGATGTTGGTTATAAAGCAGAATTTGAGGACGAGATTATAAAGCAGAATCACTGTTTGAGGACGAGATGTTGGTTATAAAGCAGAATCGGTGTTTGAGGACGAGATGTTGGTTATAAAGCAGAATTTGAGGACAAGATGTTGGTTATAAAGCAGAATCACTGTTTGAGGACGAGATGTTGGTTATAAAGCAGAATTTGAGGACGAGATGTTGGTTATAAAGCAGAATTTGAGGACGAGATTATAAAGCAGAATCACTGTTTGAGGACGAGATGTTGGTTATAAAGCAGAATCACTGTTTGAGGACGAGATGTTGGTTATAAAGCAGAATCCTGAAGCTAACGCATCAATCCAACGCTCACCGCTGCGATTACAAGCACGAGTGGTTTCCTTGGAAACAACAGACCGATGTTGTGCATATTCAAATGCTGCATGTGTTCAGCACTCAGAATGTCGTATTGTTGGATTGTGATTTGTGTCGAGTCTCTAAAGCCTTTAATCCGTGTTAATGTGCTCCGTGTCTCTGATGCATTAGACGGGATCCTCCGATCATCTGGAGCTGCACACACTCTAACCATGTGAAGTTACAGGCTATTATGTTTGGCACACTTTTTACTGTTGCTTTTTTGTTTCCTGTTGTTTTTATTTTTGCAATAAATGAAAGCAAAAGAGATGAGATGAACAACACATACAGTTCATGTTCAGTGCTAGATGAACAAATGCAGCGTGTAAAGTGTAAAGTGTTACTGTCAAGAACTAAATGAACATCAGCACTGTTTTCTGACCCGCTTTTAGTCATTTAGCATATGCTGCAAACTTATTTACCAACGTGGAACATAACTAGCAATTTATCATTCAAAATGTATGTGTCTGTGTGTGTGTGTGTGTGTGTGTGTGTGTGTGTGTGTGTGTGTGTGTGTGTGTATGTGCGTGCGTGCATGCGTGCGTGCGTGTGTGTGTGTGTGTAAATACTGTATGTGTGTGTGTGTATATGTGTGAGTGTGTGTGTGTATATGTGAGTGTGTGTGTGTCTGTGTGTGTGTGTGTGTGTGTGTGTAAATACTGTATGTGTGTGTGTATATGTGTGAGTGTGTGTGTGTCTGTGTGTGTGTGTGTGTGTGTATGTGCGTGCGTGCGTGTGTGTGTGTGTGTGTGTGTGTGTGTGTGTGTGTAAATACTGTATGTGTGTGTGTGTATATGTGTGAGTGTGTGTGTATATGTGAGTGTGTGTGTGTGTGTGAGTGTGTGTGTGTGTGTGTGTGTGTGTGTGTGTATATGTGAGTGTGTATATGTGAGTGTGTGTGTGTCTGTGTGTGTGTGTGTGTGTGTATGTGCGTGCGTGCGTGTGTGTGTGTGTGTGTGTGTGTGTGTGTGTGTAAATACTGTATGTGTGTGTGTGTATATGTGTGAGTGTGTGTGTATATGTGAGTGTGTGTGTGTGTGTGAGTGTGTGTGTGTGTGTGTGTGTTTGAGGGTCAGTACACATTACAGAAATATGTCTTTCTGTCTCTTGTGGAACGGCATCTGTCTCTTCTTTGTGTCATTAGCCGCGTTTCCATTACCCTTTAAATTGCGCAAATTGAAATTGCGAATTGAAAATACGCCCAATGGAAACGTCAGTTTCGCAAAAACTCCCATTTATCGCAAAAATAAGTTTTTACGCTCGCACGAGGTGGTTTTTCAAGCAATTCGAAAAATAAATATTTCGCAAAACTGCAATGGAAACAGTTTTTGCGCATTTACAGGTCAGCTGACGTAGACGACACGGTATGTTTGGACAGAATACGAGACAGAGTTC
>CM040838.1:220000-225000 GCA_022828995.1 Vimba vimba | reverse complement strand
TTTCTTTACATTTTAAAATAAAACAGTATGTTATTTGAAAAATTACACCTTCTTGAGCCATCAATGTGGCAATATTTGATTTTTATTAATTCTATAGAATTCCAAGCACCTCAAAAGTGCTCGTCCCCACAGTCATGTACAGAGGGAAAGTGCTTTATTTTGTGGCCAATAACAGGTTTTTACACAATTTAAAATACAATAATGTATACATAACTATCAAATATATTAGATATTATATTTATACTATAAAATATAAAAAAAATTCTGTCACATTAAATACAATGTCACATGTGACATAATAATAATTTTACATCCATTTAATTCTGCTACACTCAAAAGTTAAGATTTAAAGGATTGCATCACTACTTAACCGGTTTTCAAATATTTTCATTGTTATAGCAAATACATGGTTGGGCAAACGAACTAACCTCATTCAAGCACACTTTTAACAAACCTGATTAAAATAAATAAAACATAATCTCCTTATTTGATGTATTATTATTAATTTATTATAATTAATAATAACTTATTATTAATATTTGGTAACTCTGACTACATATGCTGAAAAAAAAATTGAAATAATTCATAAAAACCTTTGAAATTGCCAAAGAAGTAAGGTAACACCAGTGACAGAAAAAAGGTACATGCCGTCTTTAAATAAATGCACAAAAAATATACATTTTTATTTATATTTTAAATTTTTAGTAATCTAATAATGTGGTGTAAGTTTAAATGTTAGAAAAATAAATACATTTTAAGACATCTTGCCATATCAAAAGTGGACGTTTCTGTAGAATGACCCGTATAATAAATCAACAGCTCCTACTTACCACTGTGTGTCTGCGGATATCTAGAGGGGTTCAGAAGGGCATCGAGGCAGTGAAGTATATCTATGCAATCCTCGGGGAACCGATCTTGCAAGGCATCTATCAGATGTTGAACATAGCGTTCCCTGGCTTTTCTGAAAGCTTGAATGGAGCGGTCGCTTGAATTGGTCACTTTGACACCCTTGTATGTGCCGTCTTTATAGCCCGCCTGGAATGTCTCCTCTTCTGGACCTGGCACATCTCGTAACTGTGTAAATGCCGCGACAGATGCTTGCACTATTGGTCGGATGCTGGAAAGATTGACGTTGTCTTTCTGAAAAACTAAATTCAGTTTTGTCATCACTGGTAGTAGATCGGCCAGTGCGTGAGTCAGGGCTATGAAGCTGTAGGTCTGGATTTGACCAAGCAGCCCTTGTGCTTGGGTATTTCCTCCCACGGCCTCTTCATGAAGTTCCATGGCCTCCACAGCCCTGTGTAGGGATAGCCAGCGGACCTTTTCGCAGTGCTAACAGAACATTTTTTCGTTACCATCAACTACCTCACATCTTAGCCATGGGAACTTGTCACTCCATTCCGACCGATACGCCCTACACTTCGGCTTTTTCTCCGGTGGTGGTGGAGCTGTCTGGACATCTGAGGCTTCAGGCGTTCCTGATTCACCATCGTCCGTCGCGTCTGGCCTCTGAAAAAGCTTTTAAGGCTAGTCTGCCTGGGCCTGGCCATATTTGAAACGTCTCACTCAATCGTTCGTTGTTTAGGTCTATATTACAGTCGTTTTTTCAGACGTACGCTTTATTTGAAATGCAGCATGCGATGATGTTTAATAACTTTCAAACGGTAGAGCCTGTTGCTTTATAACATAGCCAAAGGTCGGTGTATTTTTGCTTTATACATTTTAGGCTTATTCTCAAATTCAGATTGTGTTGGGGGGCGGGATTATTAGGCCATTTTAATCAGACAATTTGACCGGAGAGATTTAATTTTGTCGGACATTTAATTTTTTTTCCGGCCAATGTCCGGCAATTACCGGACAACGGAAACCCTGGTTTAGGGGTCGGGTTAGTGTGTGTGTGTGTGTGCGTGTGCGTGTGCGTGTTGTGTAGGTTTAGGGGTAGGGTTAGTGTGTGTGCGTGTGCGTGTTGGGTAGGTTTAGGGTTAGTGTGTGTGTGTGTGTGTGTGTGTGTGTGTGTGTGTGTGTGTGTGATGGTTAGGTTTAGGGGTAGGGTTAGTGTGTGTGCGTGTTGGGTAGGTTTAGGGTTACTGTGTGTGTGTGTGTGTGTGCGTGTGTGTGTGATGGTTAGGTTTAGGGGTAGGGTTAGTGTGTGTGCGTGTTGGGTAGGTTTAGGGTTAGTGTGTGTGTGTGTGTGTGTGCGTGTGTGTGTGATGGTTAGGGTTAGGGTTAGGGTTAGTGTGTGTGTGTGTGTGTGCGTGTGTGTGTGATGGTTAGGTTTAGGGGTAGGGTTAGTGTGTGTGCGTGTAGGGTAGGTTTAGGGTTAGTGTGTGTGTGTGTGTGTGTGTGTGTGTGTGTGTGTGCGTGTGTGTGTGATGGTTAGGTTTAGGGGTAGGGTTAGTGTGTGTGTGTGTGTGTGTGTGTGTGTGTGTGTGTGTGTGTGTGTGTGTGCGTGTGTGTGTGATGGTTAGGTTTAGGGGTAGGGTTAGTGTGTGTGTGTGTGTGTGTGTGTGTGTGTGTGTGTGTGTGTGTTGGGTAGGTTTAGGGGTAAGGTTAGTGTAAGGGGACAGAATATACTGTTTGTACAGTATAAAAACCATTACGTCTATGGAGAGTCCCCATTTAGATTGCTAAGTAAACGTGTGTGTGTGTGTGTGTGTGTGTGAGGAGTAGTGATATTGGAAATATAACTGTGACACTGGACCTGTTTCACTGCTCAGACAGAGAGAGAGACAGTTGTGTTGTATATATTATGTGTGTTTATAGATGTGACGCTCTTCATCTTCATCACTCTCACTCTGAAACTTTCACTTCAGATCTCAGTTTTCTAATTCATCATGACAGTTTTGATTCGACTTGACCTGTAACTCCAGGGAGAGCACCAACATTAAACATCCATAATACTTCATTCCCAGCACAACTCCATGTGAATCCGGCCCTAATGTCTGAAAATAGACACACAATTTTGTGGTTTGTTTTGTCCGCGTCAGAAAAGCTGCGCACTCAAAGAAAACTGCTGAAGACCGAATGGATTTTGGAAGTGGCTTTTCTTCCCCCGACGACACCAGTAAATTGCTTTCTTCTGTCTCTGGGCTCTGAGTGGAACTCATGGCTCGAGAGATGGACGCGGTGGAGGTTTCGTGGTCGGAAGAGCAGGACTGATGATCAGTGATGATACAGTGGAGAGAAACACGAGCATCTTCTCTCTTCTCTTGAGTCGTTCACTGAACACACGTGTGCTACGCTCTGAATAACCATATTTATTTATGTATTTATTTATTTTTATTTTATTTATTTGACAGGGACAATGCAAACAAACATAGTGTCAAAGCAAGCTTGTCACTGAAGTGCTGCATAAAAAGTTTATAGCAAATGCTAATTTACAGCTCCTGTCCCTAGTTGGGCTTTTAGACACAATAGAATTTACATACTTCACTATTTCAATTTAAAACAATATAAACATGATATATAAACAACTCCTGTCCCTGGTTGGGCCTTTATACACAATAAAATTTACCCATGAAATTTACCCGTACAATTTACATACTACACTACCTCAAAAAAAAAAAAAAAAAAAATATATATATATATATATATATATATAAACATGATATATAAAGATGCATATCATATACAACTCTTACCTACTTACAATAATTAAAAATGAGTACACTTTTGGTTTGTTTTTAACCAGTTTTTTAGCCTGGAAGTAAACACTTTAAAGCAAGTACAGTCTTGATGTCCGATGGTAATGAGTTCCAGAGTTTGGAGCTCTTCACAGAGAAGGTCGTCTGACCAAAGCTGGTTCTGCTGAATGGTGTTTTACAGTCATGATTTGTGAAACTCCTAGTGACTCGAGTGCTGCTTTGTCTCTCAATAAATGAACTTAGTGGCTCAGGTGCTAAATGATTAATGCACTTGTGAATTAATTTAAGAAAGCAAAAATTGCTAAAGCTCTCAAAATTCATTTCTGAAGGATGGTACAGTGATAGTGGCGTATTGGTTTTTTATCCATAATTTTTATTGCTCGGTTGTATACAGAACCTTGTGCCCATGCTGTCATGCAGTATGATATATGAGAAAAAATCATAGCATGCATGTACAGCAGGGCTGCCTGGTTCGGTATGTAGCTTCTAATTAACTTGAAACAGTTGAGATTACTTTGTATTGTTTTTAAGATTTTCTTTATATGCTTGTCAAATTTTAGTTGAGGATCTAAAATCAATCCTAGATATTTGAATTCTGTAACTGGATGAATTTCTTTATTTTGTATATTAATATTAAATCTTCCCTTTAAATCAAGTTTTTTAATGGAAAAACACATGGAAACTGTTTTTGAGAGATTTAGAACTAGCTGATTTTGGATAAACCATTGTTGGATGTCAAACATACTGGTAGACAGTACAGCTGCAGCCTGCTCAGGTGATATTGATCATGTTTACATGATATATTCATCATATAAAGCTATTTCTGTTCCCCAAACACTCCCCTCGCCTGCCATTGGTCAGTCGGTCAGATAGTCCCGCCCCCGACTCACATGATTGGCAGAGTCAGAAGTTGCTCAAATGTTGTGAAAGCGTCACAGATTCTCACTGGCTACGTTTACATGCACAACTTTTGTTTCAGTCGGACTGAATTAATTCTGATTGATGAATCTGAATGTAGTGTTTACATGAACACTAAACGTGATCGGGTTGATGTGTGTGTTTATGTGTCACAAGCTTCAGAATAGATGTTTTTGACATGCGCTCACTGCACAAATATACAGAGTTTCCTGATGTCTGCACATAATAACTATTCTCCTACAGTTCTTTATTTATTTGTTTTAAACAGCAGACTTAATATTTATGCATTTCTGGTCAAATGTGAAAAAAAAAAATCTTACTTTGACTTTTAAATTCCAACATTGTTTGTGAAAGTCCAACAAAGTTAAATGTGGCAAAATAAATATATAAATAAATACTCAAACCTGAAAAGTTGTGTGGCTCCCTGGGTTCATTTCA
>CM040838.1:205000-215000 GCA_022828995.1 Vimba vimba | reverse complement strand
CAGGGGAAAAAAAGACTTCTTCTTATGTCAAATAAATAGCGTCAGAAATTAGGGCTGTAGTACTCGAGTCCGGTCTTGGACTCGAGTCCGGACTCGAGACCGTTTTTCTATGGTCTCGGACTTGTCTCGGACTCGCTGGTATTCGGACTCGGACTTGTCTCGGTCTCGGCCACTGGTCTTGCCAAATATGGCTTTTGGTCTCGACCGAGTCCAGGTTTCTTTATGTTCCCATCACACATACGTCGCCGCGATATTAAAACAATATATTATTGGAGGGAAAGTGAAACACTGGCCACCTAATAAGTATTTCGGCTCTTTTTCGTGAGCCGGCTCGATTCACTAAGCTCACTGAAAGAGCCGGCTCTTTTGACTCACAAACGGCTCTTTAAAAAATAAATGTTTAAATAAACTCGCTGAAAGTCCACCGCTAGTGCAACGTTAATATTCACATTTTTAATTGTCCATAACACCCCGAAAACTAGCCTGCTTGGCTTGCACATCTAATTAATGGGCAAAGTTTTCCGATTTTTTTTCTTACCTTTCTTTCTATTCCATGAGTGGTATTCCATCATGCTGTTTTAAAATATAGCTAATATCGAAACAAAATAACCCATCTCATAACTTGCAGGTTTGCTTAGTGGCAAACTTTTTTCAATTGATTGCTTCAGCCGCCACCCGCCCGAATTTAATTAAAATATTATTTTTCGTCACGTCAGCCGCCCGATCCGCGGTTTATCCGCATCTCTTGTGTGTGTGTGTGTGTGTGTGTGTGTGAGTTGTCTCGGTCTTCCCTCATGCAGTTTAATTGGTTGACATCGCGTGTATGATTGACAGGAACAGAATGTAAGGCTGATCAGACAGTCGAAACGAATGTGTTAGGCCTAGGCTATATAATTATTATTATTTTTTTGTTCTTTGAATTAGTCAATTATTTTAAATAAAATTAAAATTATTCATTATTTCATTATTACATAATGATTTAATTTCCATAGGCTTGCCTATATTTTTTAGCAGACTTTTTTTTTCCTGTCCTGGACTCGGTCTTGACTCGGACTCGAACCTTTTTGGACTCGGTCTTGACTTGGACTCGACTAGTCCTGGTCTTGGACTTGTCTTGGACTCGACAGAGTGTTTGGAGCAAACAGGTAACACAGAAACTACCCAAACACTGAAAAAATGACCCAAAAGGCTCAACCCAGGATTTGGATAGAAAAATAGCCTAAGATTTTTTAGAGTGTATGATGTAAGATTTTTATGAAAAACAAACAGACATTTTTGTCGAAGGTTTTGTGAGAGAGCTGCTGGTGTTGAATTTGTTACCTGAGGATGAGTGCATCACTTCCTGTGCCAGTGTGATGCGTTTCCTGCATAGAGAGATTAGTCAGGTAAAGCTTCAGCTCCAGTGAACGTAGGGATTGTGTGTGTGTGAGTGTGTGTGTTGTCAGATTCAGCTTTAACTGCTCGTACTGCAGCATGGCTTTGTGGGTTGTGAGATTATAAAGTGTTCTGTGACCCGCCGCACAGAACATTTGTGTGTGTGTGTGTGTGTGCTCCAGACGCTTCTGCATTAGGCGGATAGATTAGCGCTCACTAAAGCATGGAGGAGGCCAGCGATTTGAGCGTCTCCTTTGATCTAAGAGAGAGGGGGATTACAGCATGTTTCTGTGTCTCAGAGTTGATGATGTCAACTAACAGCAGCAGACGCTCAATGAGCTGCGAGCTTTGCTACGACCCGCGTGTGAGAATGAGCTGCGAGCCTTCGTTACAATCCGCGATTGTGTGAGAATGAGCCGCGAGCTTCGCTACGATCCGCGTGTGTTTGAGTGTAAAAGTGTGTTGGTGTGTGTGTGTGTGTGAGTGAG
The DNA here is from genome assembly GCA_022828995.1 of Vimba vimba. Taxonomy (NCBI): domain Eukaryota; kingdom Metazoa; phylum Chordata; class Actinopteri; order Cypriniformes; family Leuciscidae; genus Vimba; species Vimba vimba. Next base: position 213,138 of record CM040838.1, on the reverse strand, counting down.
TGTGTGTGTGTTTTTGTGAGCGTGTGAGTGAGAGAGAGAGAGTGTGTGTGTGTGTGTGTAAGTGTGTTTGTGTGTGTGTGTGTGTGTGTGTGTGTGAGAGTGTGTAATCTGTCTCTCTTCAGACAGATGTGAACTCCAGAGCTCGAGCAGCTGATAGCGCCGCTGTGAGTTCTGCTAATTACTGACCGCAGGCCGATAAGACGAACTGGACTCTGATAACGTCCCTGAGAGACGCCAGCGGTGAGCGTTTAGAACCGGAGACGAGGAGGAGATCTGAGACAAGCATTTAGCTTAGGATAGATTGAGTTAACAGGTGAACAAACGGTTGAAAACACTTCAGGAACATGAGACCCTCACAGGTGTGCGGTGGACAGTAGTTAGGGGGGACACCATAATAATCCGACATACAAATGTTGAATATTTGTCATGATCTACTATGTGTACTACATCTCTCTCACGGTCTCGAATGCAAGATAGCGTCCACTGATCTGAATCCGCCAGTGTCCTTCAGTGACCCGCCGTCCTGACCGACACTCTCAGTGTGTGCAGCTCTGTCTCAGCAGCTCTCGGGACGGTGTGTTACGGGACAGTGTGTTACGGGAGGGTGTGTTACGGGTTGCTGTGTTATGGCAGGGTGTGTTACGGGAGGGTGTGTTACTGGACAGTGTGTTAACGGGAGAGTGTGTTACAGGACGGTGTGTTATGGGACAGTGTGTTACAGGAGGATGTGTTATGGGACTGTGTGTTATGGGACAGTGTGTTGCGGGATTGTGTGTTACGGGAGGGTGTGTTACAGGACAGTGTGTTACGGGAGGTTGTGTTACAGGACAGTATGTTATGGGACAGTGTGTTACGGGACGGTGTGTTATGGGATGGTGTGTTACGGGAGGGTGTGTTACAGGACAATATGTTACGGGACAGTGTGTTATGCCACGGTGTGTTACGGGAGGGTGTGTTACAGGACAGTATGTTACGGGACAGTGTGTTACGGGAGGGTGTGTTACAGGACAGTGTGTTACGGGAGGGTGTGTTACAGGACAGTGTGTTACGGGAGGGTGTGTTACAGGACAGTGAGTTACGGGAGGGTGTGTTACAGGACGGTGTGTTACGTGACTGTGTGTTACGGGACTGTGTGTTACGGGACGGTGTGTTACGGGACAGTGAGTTACGGGAGGGTGTGTTACAGGACGGTGTGTTACGTGACTGTGTGTTACGGGACGGTGTGTTACGGGACGGTGTGTTACGTGACTGTGTGTTACGGGACTGTGTGTTACGGGACGGTGTGTTACAGGACAGTGAGTTACGGGAGGGTGTGTTACAGGACGGTGTGTTACGTGACTGTGTGTTACGGGACGGTGTGTTACGGGACGGTGTGTTATGGGAGGGTGTGTTACGGGAGGGTGTGTTACAGGACAGTGTGTTACGTGACTGTGTGTTACGGGACGGAGTGTTACAGGACGGTGTGTTACGGGACAGTGAGTTACGGGAGGGTGTGTTACAGGACGGTGTGTTACGTGACTGTGTGTTACGGGACGGTGTGTTACGGGACGGTGTGTTACGTGACTGTGTGTTACGGGACTGTGTGTTACGGGACGGTGTGTTACAGGACAGTGAGTTACGGGAGGGTGTGTTACAGGACGGTGTGTTACGGGACTGTGTGTTACGGGACGGTGTGTTACGGGACGGTGTGTTACGGGACGGTGTGTTATGGGAGGGTGTGTTACGGGAGGGTGTGTTACAGGACAGTGTGTTACGTGACTGTGTGTTACGGGACGGAGTGTTACAGGAGGGTGTGTTACGGGACGGTGTGTTACGTGACTGTGTGTTACGGGACTGTGTGTTACGGGACGGTGTGTTACGGGACGGTGTGTTACGGGACGGTGTGTTATGGGAGGGTGTGTTACGGGAGGGTGTGTTACAGGACAGTGTGTTACGTGACTGTGTGTTACGGGACGGAGTGTTACGGGACAGTGTGTTACGGGAGGGTGTGTTACAGGACAGTGTGTTACGGTATGGTGTGTTACGGGACAGTGTGTTACGGGACAGTGTGTTACAGGACAGTGTGTTACGGGAGGGTGTGTTACGGGAGGGTGTTTTACGGGACAGTGTGTTACGGGAGGGTGTGTTACGGGAGGGTGTGTTACTGGACAGTGTGTTACGGGAGGGTGTTTTACGGGACAGTGTGTTACGGGAGGGTGTGTTACGGGAGGGTGTGTTACAGGACAGTGTGTTACGGGACAGTGTGTTACAGGAGGGTGTGTTACAGGAGGGTTTGTTACAGGACGGTGTGTTACGGGATGGTGTGTTACAGGACAGTGTGTTATGGGACAGTGTGTTACGGGAGGGTGTGTTATGGGACAGTGTGTTATGGGACGGTGTGTTACGGGACTGAATGTTACGGGACGGTGTGTTACGGGAGGGTGTGTTATGGGACGGTGTGTTACGGGAAGGTGTGTTACAGGACAGTGTGTTACGGGAGGGTGTGTTACAGGACAGTGTGTTACGGGATGGTGTGTTACGGGACGGTGTGTTACAGGACGGTGTGTTACAGGACAGTGTGTCACGGGACTGTGTGTTGTGGGACAGTGTGTAACGGGACAGTGTGTTACGGCCGGTGTGTTACAGGACAGTGTGTTACGGGACGGTGTGTTACAGGACAGTGTGTTACGGGAGGGTGTGTTACAGGACAGTGTGTTACGGGACGGTGTGTCACGAGACAGTGTGTTACGGGACAGTGTGTTACGGGAGGGTGTGTTACGTGACTGTGTCATGGGACTGTGTGTTACAGGACAGTGTGTTACGGGATTGTGTGTTACGGGACAGTGTGTTAAGGGAGGGTGTGTTACAGGACAGTGTGATACGGGAGGGTGTGTTACGGGAGGGTGTGTTATGGGACGGTGTGATCCGGGACGGGTGTGATACGGGCCGTTCCTGCACATCCGATCCCCGGTCTGGACTCTCCGAACAGCTCCTCATCAATGATGCATCGGGATCTGAGCACAGATGGAGATGCGAGAGGACAGGCTTCTGACGCGAGTCCCTGTGGTCGGCGATACACACGCGAGGACACATTAGCGAGTGCTTTGTCGTGTTCAATCGATGCTGTGATGCTAAAGATACCTGACAGGAAGTGCATTTGCTTTCCGAAGTCGAATTAGTGTCATTAGTCCTGTTGTGTTATAAACATGGCAGTCTTTTAAACATCAGGCTTGGGAGTGTGAATGTGAATGGAATAGGGTCTGACACACAAACATTACTGAATTAAAATTCAAAACACTAAAGTTTAATGACGACATACAGTGCGTAATCAAAAATTAATTATGACTGTGACTAATTATGCCTGTTTATGATTAGATGTATTTCAATAAACTAAATTCAATAAAGAATTTGTATTAAATACACACAGTATCTTGGTAGCTGGCATTGAATAATAATGTCATGTTTTTGGAAACACTCCATATTTTGTGTGCATCACATGTTTGGTGGGTAATTCATCAGGGAAATTACATTTTATTAAAAATAGTAGTAATGCGAATCTCTTTGAGTTTCATTCCATTTTCATTCACATTTCTTAGATTCCAATTCTGCAAATTCAGGAAAGAAAATCACATGAATTGGTCACTGATCCTGATTGCTCAGGGTTCGAGACGCTCTGTTCTCTGTGAGTGTGTGTGTGATTCTCAGTGTTTGAGACGCTCTGTTCTCTGTGAGTGTGTGTGTGTGTGTGTGTGTGTGTGTGAGTGTGTGTGTGTGTGTGAGATTCTCAGGGTTCGAGACGCTCTGTTCTCAGTGAGTGTGTGTGTGATTTTCAGGGTTCGAGACGCTCTGTTCTCTGTGAGTGTGTGTGTGTGTGATTCTCAGGGTTCGAGACGCTCTGTTCTCTGTGAGTGTGTGTGTGATTCTCAGGGTTCGAGATGCTCTGTTCTCTGTGAGTGTGTGTGTGATTCCCAGGGTTTGAGACGCTCTGTTCTCTGTGAGTGTGTGTGTGATTCTCGGGGTTCGAGATGCTCTGTTCTCTGTGAGTGTGTGTGTGATTCTCGGTGTTCGAGACGCTCTGTTCTCAGTGAGTTTGTGTGTGATTTTCAGGGTTCGAGACGCTCTGTTCTCTGTGAGTGTGTGATTCTCAAGCGTCACACAGGCGATGACGAGAGACTAGAGAATCTGCTTTCTCCTCCCGCGAGAGAGATGCTGAAGCCGCCGCTGAAGCTCTATTAAAGATGAGATTGTGAGCGACATTGAGCTCTAATGCTAGAGTGCTTCTGTGTTGTGCTGAATCATTGTGACTGTAAGTGACCCAGTTTCCCATCAAACACTGAATGGAAGATTCCAGTCAATGCAAACACTAGCAGCTCTTTACTGTTCAAACACGAAAGCTGCTAAAGCTGTGTTAAACCATGCCAGCAGTAGCTCATCCAGTTAAATGACTGATGTATGGATGGACAGTTTAACCGCTGATATGATAATTATCAATGTTAGTGACGCCACTGATGAAGGTCTGATCGCTCTACAGACGGATCTGTGCTGCTGGTTGATGTTGATGTTGAATGTGATTCTCTACACCTGTGAGTGACTGGCTTCATACATCCACTAAAATCACCTTGAGAAGAAGCGGTTGTTAAAAAAAAGAAAAAGGTGTTTCTGAAAACAGCCCCAGCATCATTTGAGCGCAGCTGACACTTGGCTTGATGTTTAAATCTAATGCAATGCATTTAAAATGTGATTACATGTCCAAAAGGTTTTTGTGTCCACCTGTATGATGACGTTTGTGTTTCTTCCCCATAATAGTTCCTTTGGCTTCAGTCAGTCTGATTAGAAGATTCAGCTCTGTAGCGGTTCTGACACATTCGACCTGATGTTTGGATCCAGTGTTTAAAGCATCTTGACTCTGTGAAGCGTGTTATTATGTTGAGTATCTTGTGTGTTTGTTTGTGTGTCAGCGAGGGTTAAATCAGGAATAATCAGATGTTGAAGTGTCTCTCTCTCACTGTCTGCCTGTCGGCGGTTTCAATAATTCATAGTGCTGACAAAAACCTGACCAGAGCCGCTCTCTGGGTTTAATGATGGTGTGATGTTTCCGTCCGGTGACTGTGTCAGCACTTACTGGCCTTCCTCTGTAAAGTTATAAACTCAACTTTCTCCTGATTCTTTCTCTTTCTTGCACTTCTTTTGCAATATTCCTGTCTCTCTCTTTCTCGCTCTCTCTCTCTTTTATATTACTATCAACATAAAATCTGAATGGATGGATGGATGGAAGGATGGATGTATTGATGGATGGATGGATGGATGGATGTATTGATGGATGGATGGATGGATGGATGGATGGATGGATTGATGGATGTATTGATGGAAGGATGGATAGATGGATGGATGTATTGATGGATGGATGGATTGATGGATGTATTGATGGAAGGATGGATAGATGGATGGATGTATTGATGGATGGATGGATGTATTGATGGAAGGATGGATGGATGTATTGATGGAAGGATGGATGGATGGATGGATGGAAGGATTGATGGATGTATCACTTAATCTGCACGTTTACACACACCAGCCGACATTTCGTTTCACAAGTGACAACAGAGACCAGTTCTAACGCAATGGCCAAAGATCCAGCAAAACATGAAACTGTTCTGTGGTTGAGCACAGACGAGCACTGAACACTATTGACCAGAACATGTCACCGCTGTCTAATAAAGACCTCAGGATCTCTGGACACTTGTGGAAAAGTTAAACATGATGATGAGATGATCAATGAAACTCCACAACAACTACATGTAACAATATATAGTGTAAATGATAAATCACGTTTGAGATTTGTACTGGCTACTGTATACAGGCCACCAGGGCACCATACAGACTTTATCAAAGAATTTTCTGACTTTCTATCAGAGTTAGTACTGGCTGCAGATAAAGTCCTAATTGTTGGTGATTTTAATATACATGTAGATAACGAAAAAGATGAATTAGGATTGGCATTTAAAAACATTCTGAACTCTATTGGAGTTAGACAACACGTGTCAGGACCTACTCATTCTCAAAATCATACTCTGGATCTAATATTATCACACGGAATAGATGTTGATGCGGTTGAAATTCTGCAGCAGAGCGATGACATCTCAGATCATTACCTAGTCTCGTGTAAACTTCATTTAGCCAAGGCTGCAAAGCCGATTCTGTGTTAAAAATGTTAGAACTATCACTTCTGCCACTAAAGATTGCTTTATTAATAATCTTCCTGATCAGTTTCATCGTCTCAGCATCCCAGATAGCTTAGAAGAACTAGATATTGTGACAGAAACTTTTAACTCTCTCTTTTCCAGCACTTTAGACACAGTTGCTCTGTTGCGCTTAAAGAAGATTAAAGAAAGTAGTCCAACGCCGTGGTACAGCGAGCACACTCAGGCCCTTAAGAGAGCAGCCAGAAAAATGGAGCGTTGCTGGAAGAAAACAAAACTAGAGGTATTTCGCATTTCATGGAAGGAGAGCTCGATTGGAATATTAGAAGAAAATAAACATAATCCTAGGTATTTATTTGAAACAGTGACTAAACTAACGAATAATAAAGCTTCAAGCCCAGAAGTTTCCAAGCAGCACAGCAGTAATGACTTTATGAACTTCTTCACTTATAAAATTGATCATATCAGGGAGAAAATTATAACTATGCATCTACTACAGTATCGCATCAGGCAGTGCACTGTAGTCTCCCTGAGGAAAAATTTGATTCATTCATTGCTATAGAAGAGGAAGAATTCGTTAAACTCGTTAAATCATCTAAATCGACAACATGTATGTTAGACCCTATACCGACTAAGCTACTGAAAGAGATGCTTCCAGAGGTCATAGATCCTCTTCTTAATATCATTAATTCGTCTTTGTCACTAGGATACGTACCAAAAACTTTTACGCTGGCTATGATTAAACCGCTTGTTAAAAAAACGCAACTTGATCGTACAGAATTAGTCAATTACAGGCCGATCTCGAATCTACCTTTTCTGTCAAAGATATTAGAAAAGGCAGTATCCTCACAACTGTGTTCCTTTCTAGAAAGAAATGATATCTGAGGATTTCCAGTCCGGATTTAGACCGTACCATAGTACCGAGACTGCTCTCGTTAGAGTCACACATGATCTGCTCTTATCATCCGATCGTGGTTGTGTCTCTCTATTAGTGTTACTCGATCTTAGTGCTGCATTTGACACCATTGACCACAACATTCTTTTAAATAGACTCGAACATTATGTTGGCATTAGTGGAATTGCATTAATATGGTTTAAGTCATACTTATCTGACCGTTATCAGTTTGTAGCAGTAAATGAAGAGATGGCTTATCGATTGCAAGTTCAGTATGGCGTACCACAAGGCTCAGTACTAGGACCGCTGCTGTTCACTCTGTACACACACACACACACACACACACACACACACTCTGTACATGCTACCCTTAGGAGATATCATTAGGAAACATGGAATTAGCTTTCACTGTTATGCCGACGATACTCAGGTCTATATTTCTTCACGCCCTGACGCAACTTACCAATTCACTAAATTAACGGAATGTATAGCTGATATAAAAAATTGGATGACTAGTAATTTCCTACTACTTAATTCTGAAAAAACAGAGATTCTAATTATTGGACAAATAACTTCCTCACGTAATAACCTAGAATATTGTCTAACACTTGATGGCTGCTCTGTCAAGTCTTCGTCGTCGATCAGGAACCTGGGTGTGCTCTTTGATACCAATTTATCATTAGAAATTATCTAAATTACGCCATATGCTCTCATTGACAAATGCGAAACAATTAGTTCATGCATTCATGACATCAAGGCTAGATTATTCATTCAGAAACAACTAAAAGTGAAACTCTTCCTGAGTCTCTCCATAAGGCTGCACTCGCTACTGGTTATTCTGGGATTCTGGATGAGTGAGATTGGCCTGTTTTGTTATTGCCGGAGTTTCTGAAACTTGTGTAAAAGCTCCGCCCTCTTCTGAACGGAGGCGGAGCTGCAGCTCATTTGCATTTTAAGGGACACACACAAAAACATTTTTGCTCACACTCAAAAAGGGGCAAATTTGACAAGCTATAATAAATGATCTGGTATTTTGAGATGAAATTTCACACACACATTCTGGA
>CM040838.1:175000-200000 GCA_022828995.1 Vimba vimba | reverse complement strand
GTTCCTCTCTTTCCTCTGGTTCCTCTCGTTCCTCTGGTTCCTCTCTTTCCTCTGGTTCCTCTCTTTCCTCTGGTTCCTCTCATTCCTTTCGTTCCTCTCGTTCCTCTTGTGCCTCTCTTTCCTCTGGTTCCTTTCGTTCCTCGTTCCTCTCTTTCCTCATTCCTCTCTTTCCTCTCGTTCCTCTCTTTCATCTGGTTCCTCTCATTCCTCTGGTTCCTCTCTTTCCTCTCTTTCCTCTTGTTCCTCTCGTTCCTCTCGTTCTTCTCGTTCTTCTCGTTCCTCTCGTTCCTCTCTTTCATCTGGTTCCTCTCTTTCCTCTGGTTCCTCTCTTTTCTCTCGATCCTCTCTTTCCTCTCATTCCTCTCTTTTCTCTCGTTCCTCTCTTTCCTCTCGTTCCTCTGGTTCCTCACTTTCCTCTGGTTCCTCTCTTTCCTCTTGTTCCTCTCGTTCCTCTCTTTCCTCTGGTTCCTTTCGTTCCTCGTTCCTCTTTTTCCTCATTCCTCTCTTTCCTCTCATTCCTCTCTTTCATCTGGTTCCTCTCTTTCCTCTGGTTCCTCTATTTCCTCTCTTTCCTCTCGTTCATCTCGTTCTTCTCGTTCTTCTCATTCCTCTCTTTCATCTGGTTCCTCTCTTTCCTCTGGTTCCTCTCTTTTCTCTCGTTCCTCTCTTTCCTCTCATTCCTCTCTTTCCTCTCGTTCCTCTCATTCCTCTCTTTCCTCTGGTTCCTCTCTTTCCTCTGGTTCCTCTCTTTCCTCACGTTCCTCTGGTTCCTCTCTTTCCTCTGGTTCCTCTCTTTCCTCATGTTCCTCTGGTTCCTCTCTTTCCTCTCGTTCCACTCTTTCCTCACGTTCCTCTCGTTCCTCTCTTTCCTCACGTTCCTCTCTTTCCTCTGGTTCCTCTGGTTCCTCTCTTTCCTCTGGTTCCTCTGGTTCCTCTCTTTCCTCTTGTTCCTCCCTTTCCTCTGGTTCCTCTCTTTCCTCTGGTTCCTCTCTTTCCTCTCTTTCCTCTGGTTCCTCTCTTTCCTCTGGTTCCTCTCTTTCCTCTCGTTCCTCTCTTTCCTCTCTTTCCTCTGGTTCCTCTCTTTCCTCTCGTTCCTCTGGTTCCTCTCTTTCCTCTGGTTCCTCTCTTTCCTCTGGTTCCTCTCTTTCCTCTCTTTCCTCTGGTTCCTCTCTTTCCTCTGGTTCCTCTCTTTCCTCTGGTTCCTCTCTTTCCTCTCGTTCCTCTCTTTCCTCTCTTTCCTCTGGTTCCTCTCTTTCCTCTCTTTCCTCTGGTTCCTCTCTTTCCTCTGGTTCCTCTCTTTCCTCTCGTTCCTCTCTTTCCTCTCTTTCCTCTGGTTCCTCTCTTTCCTCTCTTTTCTCTGGTTCCTCTCTTTCCTCTGGTTCCTCTCTTTCCTCTCGTTCCTCTCTTTCCTCTCTTTCCTCTGGTTCCTCTCTTTCCTCTCGTTCCTCTGGTTCCTCTCTTTCCTCTTGTTCCTCCCTTTCCTCTCGTTCCTCTGGTTCCTCTCTTTCCTCTGGTTCCTCTCTTTCCTCTCGTTCCTCTCTTTACTCTCATTCCTCTCTTTCTTCCCGTTCCTCTCATCCCTCTCTTTCCTCTCGTTCCTCTCATCCCACTCTTTCCTCTCGGTTCTCTGTTTCCTCTGGTTACTCTCTTTCCTCTGGTTCCTCTTGTTCCTCTCTTTCCTCACGTTCCTCTGGTTCCTCTCTTTCCTCTCGTTCCTCTGGTTCCTCTCTTTCCTCTCGTTCCTCTCTTTCCTCTTTTTCCTCTGGTTACTCTCTTTCCTCTGGTTCCTCTCTTTCCTCTCTTTCCTCTCTTTCCTCTCGTTCCTCTCTTTCCTCTGGTTCCTCTCTTTCCTCACGTTCCTCTGGTTCCTCTCTTTCCTCTGGTTCCTCTCTTTCCTCACGTTCCTCTCGTTCCTCTCTTTCGTCACGTTCCTCTCGTTCCTCTCGTTCCTCTCATTCCTCTCTTTCCTCTGGTTCCTCTCTTTCCTCTGGTTCCTCTCTTTCCTCTCGTTCCTCTCATTCCTCTCTTTCCTCTGGTTCCTCTCTTTCCTCTGGTTCCTCTCTTTCCTCACGTTCCTCTGGTTCCTCTCTTTCCTCTGTTTCCTTTCTTTCCTCACGTTCCTCTCGTTCCTCTCTTTCGTCACGTTCCTCTCTTTCCTCTCGTTCCTCTCATTCCTCTCTTTCATTACGTTCCTCTCTTTCCTCTGGTTCCTCTCTTTCCTCACGTTCCTCTCGTTCCTCTCTTTCCTCTCGTTCCTCTCTTTCCTCTGGTTCCTCTGGTTCCTCTCGTTCCTCTCTTTCCTCACGTTACTCTGGTTCCTCTCTTTCCTCTGGTTCCTCTCTTTCCTCACGTTCCTCTCTTTCGTCACGTTCCTCTCTTTCCTCTCGTTCCTCTCATTCCTCTCTTTCGTCACGTTCCTCTCTTTTCTCTGGTTCCTCTCGTTCCTCTCGTTCCTCTCGTTCCTCTCTTTCCTCTCTTTCCTCTCTTTCCTCTCGTTCCTCTCTTTTCTCTGGTTCCTCTCGTTCCTCTGGTTCCTCTGGTTCCTCTCTTTCCTCACGTTACTCTGGTTCCTCTCTTTCCTCTTGTTCCTCCCTTTCCTCTGGTTCCTCTCTTTCCTCTGGTTCCTCTCTTTCCTCTCTTTCCTCTGGTTCCTCTCTTTCCTCTGGTTCCTCTCTTTCCTCTCGTTCCTCTCTTTCCTCTCTTTCCTCTGGTTCCTCTCTTTCCTCTCGTTCCTCTGGTTCCTCTCTTTCCTCTGGTTCCTCTCTTTCCTCTCGTTCCTCTCATTCCTCTCTTTCGTCACGTTCCTCTCTTTTCTCTGGTTCCTCTCGTTCCTCTGGTTCCTCTCTTTCCTCTCTTTCCTCTCGTTCCTCTCTTTTCTCTGGTTCCTCTGGTTCCTCTCGTTCCTCTGGTTCCTCTCTTTCCTCACGTTACTCTGGTTCCTCTCTTTCCTCTTGTTCCTCCCTTTCCTCTGGTTCCTCTCTTTCCTCTGGTTCCTCTCTTTCCTCTCTTTCCTCTGGTTCCTCTCTTTCCTCTGGTTCCTCTCTTTCCTCTCGTTCCTCTCTTTCCTCTCTTTCCTCTGGTTCCTCTCTTTCCTCTCGTTCCTCTGGTTCCTCTCTTTCCTCTGGTTCCTCTCTTTCCTCTGGTTCCTCTCTTTCCTCTCTTTCCTCTGGTTCCTCTCTTTCCTCTCTTTCCTCTGGTTCCTCTCTTTCCTCTCGTTCCTCTCTTTCCTCTCTTTCCTCTGGTTCCTCTCTTTCCTCTCTTTCCTCTGGTTCCTCTCTTTCCTCTGGTTCCTCTCTTTCCTCTCGTTCCTCTCTTTCCTCTCTTTCCTCTGGTTCCTCTCTTTCCTCTCTTTCCTCTCGTTCCTCTCTTTCCTCTGGTTCCTCTCTTTCCTCTCGTTCCTCTCTTTCCTCTCTTTCCTCTGGTTCCTCTCTTTCCTCTCGTTCCTCTGGTTCCTCTCTTTCCTCTCGTTCCTCTCTTTACTCTCATTCCTCTCTTTCTTCCCGTTCCTCTCATCCCTCTCTTTCCTCTCGTTCCTCTCATCCCTCTCTTTCCTCTCGTTTCTCTGTTTCCTCTGGTTACTCTCTTTCCTCTGGTTCCTCTTGTTCCTCTCGTTCCTCTCTTTCCTCACGTTCCTCTGGTTCCTCTCTTTCCTCTCGTTCCTCTGGTTCCTCTCTTTCCTCTCGTTCCTCTCTTTCCTCTTTTTCCTCTGGTTACTCTCTTTCCTCTGGTTCCTCTCTTTCCTCTCTTTCCTCTCGTTCCTCTCTTTCCTCTGGTTCCTCTCTTTCCTCACGTTCCTCTGGTTCCTCTCTTTCCTCTGGTTCCTCTCTTTCCTCACGTTCCTCTCGTTCCTCTCTTTCGTCACGTTCCTCTCGTTCCTCTCATTCCTCTCTTTCCTCTGGTTCCTCTCTTTCCTCTGGTTCCTCTCTTTCCTCTCGTTCCTCTCATTCCTCTGGTTCCTCTCTTTCCTCTGGTTCCTCTCTTTCCTCACGTTCCTCTGGTTCCTCTCTTTCCTCTGTTTCCTTTCTTTCCTCACGTTCCTCTCGTTCCTCTCTTTCGTCACGTTCCTCTCTTTCCTCTCGTTCCTCTCATTCCTCTCTTTCATTACGTTCCTCTCTTTCCTCTGGTTCCTCTCTTTCCTCACGTTCCTCTCGTTCCTCTCTTTCCTCTCGTTCCTCTCTTTCCTCTGGTTCCTCTGGTTCCTCTCGTTCCTCTCTTTCCTCACGTTACTCTGGTTCCTCTCTTTCCTCTGGTTCCTCTCTTTCCTCACGTTCCTCTCTTTCGTCACGTTCCTCTCTTTCCTCTCGTTCCTCTCATTCCTCTCTTTCGTCACGTTCCTCTCTTTTCTCTGGTTCCTCTCGTTCCTCTCTTTCCTCTCTTTCCTCTCGTTCCTCTCTTTTCTCTGGTTCCTCTCGTTCCTCTCGTTCCTCTGGTTCCTCTCTTTCCTCACGTTACTCTGGTTCCTCTCTTTCCTCTGGTTCCTCTCTTTCCTCACGTTCCTCTCGTTCCTCTCTTTCGTCACGTTCCTCTCTTTCCTCTCGTTCCTCTCATTCCTCTCTTTCGTCACGTTCCTCTCGTTCCTCTCTTTCCTCTGGTTCATCTCGTTCCTCTGGTTCCTCTCTTTCCTCACGTTACTCTGGTTCCTCTCTTTCCTCTATTTCCTCTCTTTCCTCACGTTCCTCTCGTTCCTGTCTTTCGTCACGTTCCTCTCTTTCCTCTGGTTCCTCTCTTTCCTCTGGTTCCTCTCTTTCCTCACGTTCCTCTGGTTCCTCTGTTTCCTCTGGTTCCTCTCTTTCCTCACGTTCCTCTCGTTCCTCTCTTTCCTCTCTTTCCTCTCGTTCCTCTCTTTCCTCTGGTTCCTCTCATTCCTCTGGTTCCTCTGGTTCCTCTCTTTCCTCTCGTTACTCTGGTTCCTCTCTTTCCTCTGGTTCCTCTCTTTCCTCACGTTCCTTTCGTTCCTCTCTTTCCTCTCGTTCCTCTTGTTCCTCTTGTTCCTCTCGTTCCTCTCTTTCCTCACGTTCCTCTGGTTCCTCTCTTTCCTCTCTTTCCTCTTATTCCTCTGGTTCCTCTGGTTCCTGTGGCTGAAGCTCCTCATTAAAGCTGCTCTGATGCTGTTGCTTCTGATGCGCCGTCACACACTGACTCGCGTTATAGGAGTGCTCTGTGTATGTGTGATTGTGAGCGTTTGTGTGTGTGTGTGTGTGAGAGAGCGTGTCTGTGTGTGTATGTGTGTGTGTGAGTGAGTGTGTGTGAGTGTGTGTCAAGTAGGGCTGGGCGATATATCGCATGACATTGTTATGCGCATCTCGTCAGTAAAGCCGGTTCCTTGATTAGTAGTAAATCGCCATCACCTGCTTTCAAATGGAGCGGCATTTACTACACAGAGCCGTAGTTAACTGACAAGCTGAGCCATATCGCATTAATTATCGCAGGCGATACGTCCGTGGAAAGATGAATGTGTATTTAAAATGGGTCATTTATATAGTAGAAATGTGAAATTATTTTCTTTCTAGACTGAGAAAAGGCAGAAAATTTATTTTTGGCTCATGTGGATGAAAGACAACAACTCCCAGAATGCACTTGCTTCGCTGCCCTATGAGGCCACTCCCAAGCCACGCCTACTGGTAAGAGTGCGCAGTTAAACAACTAGGCTAGGCTACTAGTTCACTCGGAACTTAAAAGATGCCGTCTCCGTGACGAGTCTGCCCGGGATTTCGAGATTGCCCAAAATGTCCGGGATTCGGCTTTTGCGTTCTACAGTCGCCATTCATTATGTTTACTGTGGTGAGCAGGACAAGGCTGAGGGGCTCGTGAGAACGGCGCGAGGCCGGTGGAGTGATTACTGATGAGCGACACCTGTGAGACGCACCGGTCTCGTATCTCTCATGGAGGAGCGGGAATTTTCTTAGCAATACTAAAACGCACATCAACCGATCACTTGTTTAGTGTTCATGTAAACACTACATTCAGATTCACCAATTGGAATGAATTCAGTTAGATTGAAACAAAAGGTGTGCATGTAAACAATGAATGGCGACTATAGAAAGCAAAAGCTGAATCCCGGACATTTTGGACAATCTCGACGGCCGGACATGTCCGGGAAAAAGATGGTAACCCCTACTACTCATCTTTCTCCACAGAACAAGAGCCTGTTAGCTTAGCTTCCAAAAAAAGATGGCTGACACTATTTGTATATTCTGTGAGTGAGATCCCCCTATGGGCGGGTTGAAAACATGCGGAACTGCTCCTCCTACTGGCTGTAGTCTTTAGCCTCTGGCCGAAAAATCCTCAGATGACGCAAAATGACGATTTTTGCGTCATCGGAGGATTTTTTCCAGACAAAAAATACATAAATCTCTCGTCTCAGGGGGATATGAGGGAGGGAAGCACGGTATTTCGAAAATACTACAGGTTTTCTATTGATACAAAGCTTAATGCTAAATCCTGAAGTATCCCTTTAAGAGCTTGCTCAATTACTGCGGAGCTAAACCATTTAGTGCTTTGTAAGTAATCAGCAATATTTTAAAATGTATACGATGTTTAATAGGGAGCCAATGCAGTGTTGACAGAACCGGGCTAATATGGTCATACTTCCTGGTTCTGGTAAGAACTCGAGCTGCTGCGTTTTGGACCAGCTGTAGTTTGTTTATTAAGCGTGCAGGGCAACCACCCATAATAGCATTACAATAATCTAGCCTTGATGACATGAACGCATGAACTAATTGTTCTGCATTTTTCATTGAGAGCATATGACGTAATTTAGATATATTTTTAAGATGAAAAAATGCAGTTTTAATGTGTGTGTGTGTGTGTGTGTGTGTGTGTGTGTGTGTGTGTGTGTGTGTGTGTGTGTGTGAGTGTGAGTGTGAACGTGAGTGAGTGTGTGTGTGTGAGTGAGTGTGTGTGTGTGTGTGTGTGTGTGTGTGTGTGTGTGTGTGTGTGTGTGTGTGTGTGTGTGTGTGTGTGTGTGTGTGTGTGTGTGAGCCCTCACTGCTGACTGGGCAGATGGATGGATATCTCTCCTCTTTCTCTCTCATCCATCATTGTGATTGTGTGCTTCCTAAGAGAACAGGACCAGCCTGGTTAGAGTTAGCCTCTCTCTCTCTCTCTCTCTCTCTCTCTCTCTCTCTCTCTCTCTCTGTCTCTCTCTGCGTGTCTCTCGGCCTTCTCCAGCTTGTCAGGTTGCGAGTGGATCTTCGGCCCCTGATTCTGACGTGTGCCGCTTCGGGCCGTTAGAAACTCGACCACAGGGAAAGCCTGCAAACGCTTTGGTCCTCCGTGCTTTTGGACTCATGCTGAGATCTCCCGGCTGTTGCTCTGATCAGCCAGTGATTGTTTGAGTGTTGTTCTGTTACTCGTGTGTGTGCCGGAGAGTCAGAAGGTCAGAACAGGCAGATGAAAAGAATCGCTCTGGGGAAATTCTGCAGCCTGACGCGTCGCGTTTGCTGCGAGAGTCTAAAATGTCAGCCGACAAACAGGAAAACAAGAGAAACTAAAACTAGAAAGAAAGAAAGAGGAGGGAAGAATAAAACCAATTCAGGTGAAATAATCAGATTGATGTGTTTTGAAAATCTGAATATTCTGAACTGGACCTGGTTAATCTAGTGACGCCCCTGAGAATAAATCGACTAGTTCTATGCCTTTACTTTATTAATAAAACTTATTTAAAAAATACAATGCTTAAGTAATTTATTTTCCTTTGGTGGAACAGCCTGAGACATGCACAAGCCTTCTGCATTTCTGTTTTGCTTTTCCCTCCATTGTACCGAACTCATACCGAACCGTGATGTCTGAACCGAGATATGAACCGAACCGTGACTTCTGTGTACCGTTCCACCCCTAGTACTTATGACAGTATTATTTGTTATTTTAAAAAGAAAAATTGCTATTAAAACATGAACTGCCTTTTTAGTTCAGCTTGATGTCACTGATTCTGTTGAGAAAACAAATGCATGGAGTACATACAATAGAGAAGATTGTGATTGATGCTCTTCATTGATGAAAAGATGCAACACACACACACACACACACACCACACACACACACACATACACACACACACACACACACACACAGTGATGGCAGGTATATGACTTTTGGGATTTTGGGATTCTCAGGCCGACAGCAGCGTTTCATTAGGTACATGTATTTGTTGACCTCAAATTATTGTGAAGATTTTACCTGTCATATATGAGATATGATTGAGATTATTTAATGAGTAAATGGGTTGATTTTCAATCAGGTAAATGCTTTAGGCAGATTTTATGACAAGGGCAAGTCATGTGTGATCCGCTGCCAGCCGCTGGCACTGAATAAATCAGTCAAAGCCTGAGCGCTCCTCGGCTGCATTACCCATGATCCTCTTCTCCTCTGCTCATCTGTACCGACCGGCAACCTTCCTGTCTCTCTCTTGAAGGCAATACAGAAGTGACTTACACTGCAGTTCATCCACTGGCCACTAGAGACCGGCTGCAGAAGATACTCAATCCCATAAACCCCCATGTTAAAATGCCCAACTTTACAGCAGAAAAAACATGTTTATAGCCTGATGCAAAAAGTGATTTTGGTCTATAAAGCAATTTTTTTTTTTACATATTATCCGTTTAAATTATACTAAAGGGTAACTCTCGCCAAATTGCAACCTAGGGTCTTTTTGTTAATCTACCTGAGGCAAACTTTCGTTTAAAAGCATAATTAGATTGGAAACGCCACTTTTAAGTTTAAGTAAGTGTAAATGTAACAAAAATCATAACATTTTTAGACGCCAAAATGTTGCTATGGTTATCACGTTCTTATGTTGCTATGGTTACTGTCAATCATTGCAATTTCATGACTCACAGGACTAAAATTTTGCGGATTTAAATGCAGTTATCACTCTTTATAATTTACAGTGTGAAATTATCCTGGTCATCTAGCAGCATGAAAAACAAAACGATTATTTAGATTGTCAATAGCGCTCCTTTTAAGCCATCACTTACTTACCGCGTTCTGCACTCTCCCTAAAACTCTTGTCATAAACACTGAAGCTGTCAGCACTGCACAGTGAATCTCTTATTTATATCGCGTCTAGACTTTGCTGTTTATGAGGGGATTTGCGAAAGGATAAAGCTTGTGCTGATTCTGAACATACATTTTGAGCGAATTCTCCGCTTGGTGACTCAAAAACGCCTCTGATTGGCCACTGCGTTCTTAATATAAATGTCTGTGATTGGCTACAATGCTCAACGCTGAAACAACACAAGTAGTTTTGTTTCGTTTTTGAATAATATTGTGTCCTCCAGTGCCCAGACTCGGCTGTACTTGGAAATTTTTCAGAGTCTAAAATGTCCGAGTCCATGTCAAGTCCGAGTACAAATTCCTCCCGAGTGCAAGTCATAGTTCATTCAAAATTGGACTCGAGTCCGAGATCGAGTACCCCAACTCTAACTGTCACTTTAGCGCAATGCCCAGTGCGGTAGCACATTTGAGCTAACTCGATCACGTCGAGCTAGGCGGGTGTGGTTTCAGCAACCAGCACCTCAGCTCCGCCCACGCCCCGCCTCGCTGCCCATTCCCTGTTATCCGGGAGTGACGCACTGCCAAGATGGCGACGGCCGGCTCCGCCCACTTTAGGCTTCAAAAATTCTCTTCAGAAACACGCACACTGTCCATTTTTTTTTTTACAGTCTATGATCTGTACATGTGAGGGGCATACGAGAGAGAGAGAGAGAGAGAGAGAGAGAGAGAGAGAGAGAGAGAGAGCATTTTATAGTCAAATGTTTTGCGTGTCGTGAAGGGTAGAAAGACAAGAATCATTAGAATCATATAATAGTTTGTCTGGCGATGCGCTCAGGGCCGTAAACGACAATTAGAAGCAAATTTAAATTTTTATTTTTCAGACCTCTCTGTAGCGGGAGTCGTTTCAGATTCAAAATGTAAAGTGTCTTTAAAAAGAGCAAAAGCGTTTCTCAGTGAGTGTGTCCTCTCTTTAAGATGACGTGTGTGTGTGTGTCGTGCCGTACACTCCTTCATGGGGAGGATCGAGACACAGGGAGTTTCAAATGTGTGTGTGAGAACACGGGGAGTTTCAGATGTGTGTGTGAGAACACGGGGAGTTTCAGATGTGTGTGTGTGAGAACACGGGGAGTTTCAGATGTGTGTGTGGAACTGTGGACTAATGGATCCGTCTGTCAGGCTGATCAATGAGCGATTTGATCTCGCTTGACCTGAGAAGTTCATCAAACCGCGTGACCTTTTCTTTGCAGCGTAATTTCCGCTCAGAGATGCACAGGTGGCCGTGATGCAATAAAGAAGTATTTTGGTCTGTGTGCAGGAGGAGGAGCAAAGCATTCTGGGATTGTTCTCCACCTACTCACAACAACAGCTTTGCCAAGACACTCCTGACTTGAATGTTAAACGCCTCCTGTTTTTGATTACGTATCTATTTCAGGAGTCTCATTCCAGTCTTTATCTGGGCCCGTATGTATAAAACTTCTAAGAAATGCTCTTAAGAATAGTCTTAAGCTTTAACTTAAGTGTCAAAAAATTCTTAGTAAAAAGTAGGACTTCTCTAAGCGTAGGACACTTTTATAAAGAAGCTAAAAGCAACTTTCAGTAAAGTCTAAGACTGATTCTTCAGAGCTGTGAACTAAGGACTACAATGATGTCAACCCAAAATGGCCGCCCTCAACCACTTAATCAGCCAATAGTGAGCCTGCAAGGGTGAGGTCACTGCAGCATGACACCAATCATTTAATGTAATTATAATAAAATAATTTAAGACACTGAAACTTTAATATTTTATTTTATTTTATTTTTTAAATGCTTTGCATTGTGCAAAATTATCACAAATTGGTATTTATGCTGTGAAATCCTTTTCTATTGATAGATGTCTCCTCATTTACAGTTGGAGCAATGCTGCAAACATGACTTCCAGCAATGGATCCAACAACTCAGGGAAGCTTGCAATCCTCATAAAAGTGGCTTGATTTTGCTGCAAGATTTGAAGATCAGTTGGAAAGTCAATGAACTGCCCAACAGTAGTGGCCAAAAGTGAGGCAAAGGAAAATTGACAGATTCACCCTTTATTCAAATAGTATTAAAAATGTGTTAAAGATTTTGTAAGCGTATTGTGTAGTTGTGCTTGGAGCCAATTGTTTATTTTTGATAACACAATGAAACATGCCAAACTGTACAGACATATTTTTTAGCCAGGCTATCTTACAAAGAAATTATGAACACATGAAAATACAAGAGAGGACAATGAAATATTAATAACGGACTATGTTGCAGAAAATGTATGATTTGTTTCCTCCTTTGAGCTTTTTAGTTTTTCTAAAACCTGTAGCTGTAGTTTGCCCTTTTTTGTCACTTAATATTCAACAATTTTGTTGATCTGTCTGCATTGACACCATTGTCTGAGAACTTACTTGAGCTGGACAATGACACTATTTTCTTCTAGAGCTGAACTAACTTTTCCTGTAATCAATGTAAATCTGCTTTGAAACAATCTGTGTTGTAAAAGGTGACTTGACTTGAAATCATTTTGTCAGATAAATACCTTCACTAAGTTTAGTGTTTTGTTCTTCCCTCATATTTTAAAATATAAAAAAAAAATATAAAAAAATAAATATTTTCCTCATAATTTGATGGTTCAAGCAAACTTGTAGGGTCATTAAAAAAATTAAAACTCTGCACATCACTTTTGGCCACTACTGTATGTTTGGTGTGGTCAGTGTCACAGTAGTGCTGTTTCAGACCCTGCTTACTGAAGGGTCCGAGTCATCACCGGTGCACTGCTGCATTCTTACAGTCGCCAACAATTTTATTATTACTTTCATTTCATTTCATTGCTATAAAATTTCTTAAAGGTTAATTACAAAAAGAATACCTTGATGATCAACTCTGTCATCATTTAACTCCAATACATCATATGTTTGTTGAAAAGTGCGTGGTCTCCTCCTCTTTGCTGCCATCTTGTTACTCCTTAACTAGGTTAGGAGACCTTTCCAGCACTATTAAATAATTTAGGAGCTGTGACCTAGTCTTGGCACTTAGGAACCTTTATGAATCACACTTATTCTTAAATTTAGGAATAAGAGTAAAATTATGTAATTCTTAGAATTTTGACAGACTTCAGACTAAAAGTTTACTCTGAGTGGCTTTATACATATAACCCCTGATCATAATACACTCATGTGACCTTCGGTTTCTGCTGTATATAGTAACTAACAGGTGTTATAATGTAAAAGTCTGAGACCACTAGAGAAAATGCTTCTGTTTCTCATTCTTTCCTCATAGATTGTGAGAATGTCTCAAAGTTCATCTGAGATAAAGATGGTTCACCTTGAGTTTCAGTGGAGCTCGGATACAATGTTTGTTTATTGGCATAAATGGGGACAAATTTCAGATTTACGATGTCAACTCTATAGAGTGGCATCAAAAACTATTTGTCGTTCACAATGAAAAATGTGTACATGCTTTTGCATTAGATATCAAAATATCAAACGTTATTTTTTCTTGGTTGATTGGGAAGTAAGGTTTGTTTCTGAAGCAGTTCATTGCTGGCACGAGTCCACCTGACGCTCCCGAGGGATCCGGGAACAGCCTGTTCAGTTAAACACATCAAGGACCCTCGTAATAAGTCAAATCTGCCATCGCCCCACAAACCATCTGCTGGTCCTTACTCTGGGATTGATTGCACATGTCTGTCTCTCATCAGAGCGCAGAAACGCGTGTTAAAGTCACATGAAATCAACACAGACTCTATTCATGTTACTGCTCTTATTCTTAATAGTCATCAGTGATGTTATTCTAAAGAAATAAACGATTGTCTTGATAATCCTTCATACTAATCGCTCTCTCCACCTCTAAAACTTCATCAGTTCCTCTTATTCCTCAAACACCTTCACACAGACACACTTTCACCATCAGTTCAGTTCGTAATCGAGTGAATCGTGTGTGTTTTTATGGCTGATTTCCCAACACTGTGGAATGGTGGAATCCCAACTCGGTCTCGGTGTCAGTCTCGGTCTCAGCCTTGGTGTCAGTCTCAGTCTCTGTGTCAGTCTCAGTCTCGGTCTCGGTCTCAGCCTCGGTGTCAGTCTCAGTGTCAGTCTCTGTGTCAGTCTCAGTCTCGGTCTCGGTCTCAGCCTCAGCCTCAGTCTCGGTGTCAGTCTCGGTCTCTGTGTCAGTCTCGGTCTCTGTGTCAGTCTCGGTGTCAGTCTCAGTCTCAGCCTCGGTCTCAGCCTCAGTCTCAGCCTCGGTCTCAGCCTCAGTCTCAGCCTCGGTGTCAGTCTCAGCCTCTGTCTCAGCCTCGGTGTCAGCCTCAGTCTCGGTCTCATCCTTGGTGTCAGCCTCAGTGTCAGTCTCAGCCTCAGCCTCAATCTCAGTCTCGGTCTCAGCTTCGGTGTCAGTCTCAGTGTCAGTCTCGGTGTCAGTCTCTGTGTCAGTCTCAGTCTCTGTGTCAGTCTCGGTCTCAGCCTCGGTGTCAGTCTCAGTGTCAGTCTCTGTGTCAGTCTCAGTCTCTGTGTCAGTCTCAGTCTCGGTCTCGGTCTCAGCCTCAGCCTCAGTCTCGGTGTCAGTCTCGGTCTCTGTGTCAGTCTCGGTCTCTGTGTCAGTCTCAGCCTCGGTGTCAGTCTCGGTGTCAGTCTCAGCCTCGGTCTCAGCCTCAGTCTCAGCCTCGGTGTCAGTCTCAGCCTCTGTCTCAGCCTCGGTGTCAGCCTCAGTCTCGGTCTCATCCTCGGTGTCAGCCTCAGTGTCAGTCTCAGCCTCAGCCTCAATCTCAGTCTCGGACAGTTTATTGAGATATTGTAAGAAATGAGTGATGCTGTCACTCTACCTGTAGCTTGTTGAAGTTACCTGACGGTATTTTTAGTAATTGATGGAATTGCATATTTTCCATAAATTAAATAATAGTTTGTGTTTGACCATTTGTAATAGGATTAAATGTGTTTTTGCTCAACCTGTTGAGAAATCAACTGATAAAATGTATGAGCCCAACAAGTGTCTGTCACTGAAATCAATGTAAGTATAGATCTGCTGAATCTGATTCTTTGCCAATGTGTGTGTTGGAGCTTGTGACAGCCTTGGCGTTTCACAGTGATTTTTTGTGTTTTGAAAGCTCTTCCACTTGAGGACATTGAGTTACTCATGATGATTTCCCTCTCGGTGTCTCGTGACAGACGTTATTCGAGACAAGGACTCATGGCTGCCGTTCACGTTAGTCATCTCTAAACACAACGAGCACCCAGGGGATCGTTAGAGAAGCCGAACGACTCCGTCCGCATGAACGTCAGTATAACTGCAGCTTTGAGAGCAGAACAGCCGTTTGTAAAGAAGGTCACTTTCCCTCCCTTCACCACATCCATTCAGCGCGGAATAAATCGCCTTCCCCTCCCTCCGCATGGAATATAAATTACTTTATTATTCAGTTTGCTTTGGTGTCTCATATTAAGTGAAGTTAAAATACAGAAGGCCAGTCAAATGTTTTCCAGCGCTTTCCTGAATGAAAGGAGGAATGTTAAATATTCTTTTGGCAGGAAAATGTGCTTTTCTGCCTCTTTTTTTTGGGCTGTGTGTTATTTGGAGAAAATTGGTTTGCTACAGGCTCGCGGTACGAGATCAAATGTCCCTCTGGGACTCAGATTTGTGCTGTTGACGATTGAGAAATGTGCATTGTGTGTCTTTACCGGGGTGTTCTTCATGAACCGGCTGCTGTGGAGAGACATGAAGAGATTCTCTGATCTTGATTTGATTCACAGATCTTTGATAAGACAGCTTTCAGAAATCCACGTCTTTATTTGAACATGAAGATTCAGAACATCAGAGTGTTTGTGAAGGACAAACTCAGGTCAGGATTACAGCTGTGACACAGAGTTAGTCTTTTTCTTGCTTTAAATCCCCAGAGAAAAGCACATGGCAGAAGCTGTGATGACCTGCTGCACCGTCTCGCTTCTCTCTTTCTCTGTCTTCTCTCTGTGACAAACTCTTCTCTCTTGTAGCTGTGATGTAGGGCAGCTGATGTAAAGTCTGAGGCCGGATGTGAAAGCATTCCCAGCGTTCCTCCGGCTCGTTCTGATGCCACTGATATCCTGTTGATTCCCTGCTTGATCCGCACTGGATCCTCACGGACAAAGACTCTCTTTGTATTTGTGAAGGTTAAATGTGGACGTGAGACGCTGTGCACTCAATGAATGAAGCATTATGCAAGATATGATGTGTGTTTGACATTCCTGCATTCACATGTTCTTCGGTTCCTCGCTGTGTGAACGTGCATCGCATTATTTCTTTAAGAAATTGTCATTGGTAATTAATCAGATGCTCCGCAAAGTCAGGGTTCCTTTTGCATGTTTTGTGTCGATAAGAGTGTGGAGAGATAAGCAATGACAGAGAAACCTCTGAGCCACACGCTTTCTGAGCCGTATGAACCGTCGAGCACATCGATTCTTCCACAGGACTCAGTGTCTGTTTCCCAGAAACCTCTCGTTCATCTGCTACAAAAGTCTCATCTCACAGTTACACTGTATTTTGCTTTTTATTTATTAATTGCTCCCTTGATGTGGCACTTGCCTTGTTGTGGCTACCTGGTGTTTTATTCATGCTGTGTGTCAGTGTGTGATCGTGTGTGTGTGTGTTTGTGTGTGTGTGTGTCGAGGTGGGCGGAGCCTTTGTCTCCCAGCATGCCTTGTACTGCATCAGAGTCTCTGCTGTTTTATTCAGACGAGAGTCAGACAGAAGCGTCTCGCCGCATCAACACATATGAAGGTTTCCTCTGTGAACTGGTTTCAGACCAGATGTCACACCTGATGATGTTTAGAGATAACATACAGTTATTTAATGACCACAATTCAAGTTAAAAGTCAAGTCACCTTCATTTATACAGCGCTTTTAACAATATAGACTGTTTCAAAGCAGCTTTACAGTGATAATAGGAAATTAAAGTAACAGAGATTGTTTAGGCTTTACAGCAGCTCTAGAATAAAGTTATTGTCCAGATAAAGTTAGTTTTGATCGATTCACTTTTGTTGTTTGGTTATTTTACGTTATTAAAGTCTTTGAATGTTTGCCGGTTCCCCTGCCTCCTTCTTCCCACAACGTCTAACTTTGCTACATACTTCCATTGCAAAGATCATTAGTTATTAACTAAGGGGCCGCTAACACGACAATGTTCTAACTGAAAACAGAAAACTTTTAATGCATTCTGGCCGTTCATTTGCATGACAACAGTGTTTGGTGGCTTAAGAAAGCAAACTTTGAAACAGGTTCCAAGGTTCAATTTTGAAAATGTTTGAAAAACTTTATCTCCGTGTAAATTCCAAAAACGTGAATCTGTGAAAACGCTGACGTTGTATATATACGCGCCTGTGCACATATATATTCAAACGCGCATTTCTATAGACTATGCATGTGATATTATGTGTTTAGTCTATAGAAATGCGCGTTTGAATATATATGTGCGCAGGCGCGTATTCTTTCTTCACAAAGTGACATCACCAAATTACTTCTCTGGCCTAAAATTTCATAATACAGAATTTTTTGTCGGTTCTGTGTATCCATGCGAACTGGAATCATTTTGACAAGTTTTATCTGTACAGAGGTAAAGGGAAGGAGGCCTTCACAGGGGAGACACTAGTGGACACTTCAGGCCTGTAATTGACTAATTCTGTACGATCAAGTTGCGTTTTTTAACAAGCGGTTTAATCATAGCCAGCTTAAAAGTTTTTGGTACGTATCCTAGAGACAAAGATGAATTAATGATAGTAAGAAGAGGATCTGTGACCTCTGGGAGCATCTCTTTCAGTAGCTTAGTCGGTATAGGGTCTAACATACATGTTGTCGGTTTAGATGATTTAACGAGTTTAGACAATTCTTCCTCTTCTATAGCAATGAATGAATCGAATTTTTCCTCAGGGAGACTACAGTGCACTGCCTGATGCGATACTGTAGTAGACGGTTGCATAGTTATTATTTTCTCTCTAATATTATCAATCTTGTAAGTGAAGAAGTTCATAAAGTTATTACTGCTGTGCTGCTTGGAAACGTCTGTTGTTGAAGCTTTATTTTTCATTAATTTAGCCACTGTATCAAATAAATAGCAGTTAGCAGATCTAGCAGTTTTTAAGGCCTCTCTGTATGCAATCGAGCTCTCTCTCCATGAAATGCGAAATACCTCTAGTTTTGTTTTCTTCCAGTTGCGCTCCATTTTTCTGGCTGCTCTCTTAAGGGCCGAGTGTGCTCGTTGTACCACGGCGTTGGACTATTTTCTTTAATCTTCAAGTGCAACAGAGCAACTGTGTCTAAAGTGCTGGAAAAGAGAGAGTTAAAAGTTTCTGTCGCAATATCGAGTTTTTCTAAGCTATCCGAGATGATGAAACTGATCAGGAAGATTATTAATAAAGCAATCTTTAGTGGCAGAAGTCTGCTTTGCAACCTTGACTAAGCAGGATGAGATAAAAACATACAGGTATAATTTATTTTTGTCATTTTAGCACTAGACTGCATTGACCAATCAGCATACAGAAGCGAACTATCGTTTTTATCATGTGAAATTAAGCACAATGTCATGCATACATACAGTTTTTGAGGTGATGGAAAGAACCTCATTCAGAGGGGTCACAGGTCAAACCTAAGGGTCAAATCAAGAATGGATTTCTAGACCCTGGGCTGTGTTCAGGTGTTCTGTGGCTGACGGCCGGTGAAGGGTCTGTCATTTATTGCTCTTGTTGTTAGTGATCAATATTATTGGAGCACGCACACACACACGCACGCGCACACATGTCTGGTTCACCACACACACACACACACACACACACACACACACACACACACACACACACATACACACAAGCTCATTTGCTCTCTTCTTCTATTTGCAGGATTATAGAAGATTTACAAGCCACAATAGTAATGAAGCCTTTCACCCAGAGACCTGTTTTCATCTTAATTAATTTCTGAATATCCCTCATTAATTTTACTAGTATAAGAGCTGTGTTTGTGAATTTGTCAGTGCTCAGATCATTGTGGAGGTCGACGAGTCTCTGTGAATTTGCCATTGATGTTCAAGCTGATATTTCCCATCATTCACTGCTCTCGATCAGCAGGCGGGTTGTGGTTTATTCGGCCAGTATAGATGCTGAAATATCTCTGTCTGTCTCTCAGGGCAATAGACGGCGTCTAGGACGTCCTCTAAAACTCTTGCTGCGGCGCTGCATCCATTAAACACACAAACCCAGACATTTAGAGCCGATCTGTTCTCATCCTGCTTCTGTCTCTGAATGAAGCAATGAAGATCACATTGTTGATGGAAGGCTTGTTGGAGATGCATCTGAGCGGCGCGGACCGATCGAGTGCTGTGGGAGTGTTGGAAGAACACTCTCGCAGTGCTTTGATGTCATCGGTCAGCGAGAAGCCGATGCCTCTCGAACAAGCCTGGTGTGTGTGTGTTTGGGTTGCTGGGAAACATGAGATGTATACAGTGACGTAAGATCTGGCAAACCGGTTTTTATAAGGCTTGTCAGTCGAACCAACTCTGAACCGGCAATAGCTCTAGCTCTGAACTAGCACCCGGTTCATGCTGGTGGATAGGGGTAACAGGGTTCTCACAGGGTTCTCACTGAGTTCTCATGGGGTTCTGACAGGGTTCTCATTGGGTTCTCACAGGGTTCTCACTGAGTTATCATTGGGTTCTGACAGGGTTCTCACTGAGTTATCATTGGGTTCTGACAGGGTTCTCATTGGGTTCTCACAGGGTTCTCACTGAGTTATCATGGGGTTCTGACAGGGTTCTCATTGGGTTCTCACAGGGTTCTCACTGAGTTCTCATGGGGTTCTGACAGGGTTCTCAATGGGTTCTCACAGGGTTCTCACTGAGTTCTCATGGGGTTCTGACAGGGTTCTCATTGGGTTCTCACAGGGTTCTCACTGAGTTATCATTGGGTTCTGACAGGGTTCTCATTGGGTTCTCACAGGGTTCTCACTGAGTTATCATGGGGTTCTGACAGGGTTCTCATTGGGTTCTCACAGGGTTCTCACTGAGTTCTCATGGGGTTCTGACAGGGTTCTCATTGGGTTCTCACAGGGTTCTCACTGAGTTATCACAGGGTTCTCTGAGTTCTCATTGGGTTATAACAGGATTCTCACTGAGTTCTCTCTGAGTTCTCATTGGGTTCTCACAGGGTTCTCACTGAGTTCTCACTGAGTTCTCTGAGTTCTCACAGGGTTCTCTGAGTTCTCACACGGTTCTCACTGAGTTCCCATGTGGTTCTCACAGGGTTCTCACTGAGTTCTCACTGAGTTCTCTGAGTTCTCTGAGTTCTCACAGGTTTCTCACTGAGTTCTCACGGGGTTCTCTGAGTTCTCACAGGTTTTTCACTGAGTTCTCACTGAGTTATCTGTTCCCTTCATCAGGAATTACACGTCCATTACAAGTCGTATGTGGGCCTCCAGTCAGATTATGACTAATTGTATTATTGGTTTTGATTGTAGAGGCCACGGAAGAATCTCCAGCAGAAGTAATAAAAGACGGTGGCTTGTGTCATTCTGGACCGAAATGAAAATGCAGGGCTGTGATTTGCAGGCGCTTCAATTTATTTTTGTTTTGCACAGACTCTTCCTTCCCTCTCATCTCTTCTCTCTATATTTCTCATGTGTTTTTGAGGCTGTAATAAGGACATGTGATGTGTGAATTTTTAATAACATTATATAAGCAGCATCACCCCTGGAGATCCGTGGCCCCATTTCTGAGCTTTTGCTTTAAAAACAAGCAGGAGAGGAGGATGAGGAGGAGAGGAGATGAAGGCTGTCTGACAGGAATACTCTGGAGCGTCATGTCATCACACACTTCACACGGATGCTGCAGATCTTCTGCTTATGTGTGTTGAAACACTGATTGGGAAAGATTGAAGCTGTTCAGAGCTGTGTGTGTGTGTGTGTGTGTGTGTGTGTGTGTGTGTGTGTGTGTGTGTGTGTGTGTGTGTGTGTGTGTGTGTTTATTAGATGGCCGCTGGCATGTGTAGCTGTGTAAGATCTGCTGGTGTCCCACCTGGAGTTTTTAACCAGCAAGACTTCCTCGACAGCTAGATCAGCACTGTAAGCCAGTCTGGAAATCCCCACTAGTCTAAGCATCCCAACACATTATTATTATTATTATTATTTTTTTTTTTTTTTTAATGCTGTGCTTTCAGAATTGGCCTGAAGATTTTTGACACGTTTTTCTGTGAATCTCCAGTAGGTGGCGCTGTGTTTCAGTGCTTTGGTTTAGATTCCTCTCAAGTTCCTGGAGTCCTAACACTGCAGATTCTCTCTCTGACACACACACACACACACACACTTGAGCTCCGGGAGTGTGCTTGATCAGGGAGACACAGTGTTGCAGTGTTGGGGACTATAGAAACATCTGTAACATTTACATTTATTCAATGTGCAGATGCTTTTATCCAAAGCAGGGATGAAAATCCCTGATCTAGAGTCATTGGAGCTGTGTGTGATTCGTGTATGCTCACTATAATAATCCATCAGACAGTAGTCCTGACTGATTATATGAGCATGTGAGCATATTTCCCTAAATATGTGTAATTTTTTTCTGAGAATGTTTTTAAGTACTATAAATGCAAGCTCACGTTACTCAGAGAAGATTATATTCTTCAAACCTAATGCTGCTTTTCCAGCTCAATTTTTACCCTAAAAATGGAGATTTCAGCCTCCTGCCGACGAGAATAGAAAGGCGTTTGGAGCTGAAATAGAAATACAGGCTATAAAGAGAAAGAGAGAGAGAAGGGAAGAAGAAAATATGGCAAACCTCTTTAAAATATATCTGCGTCAGTGACGGGAAGATAAAGCTTCCCTGACAGCGAGACGGCACTCCTGATATTGGGTCCTGGACAGGGATCATTCATCCAGTGAGGTATACGATTGAGTATGTTTGATTTTCTCTTATTTATTGCTGTTCGTTACACTTGAACCGTGTCGATTGTTAATCTCTCTCCTGCGATGTTTTATGCAAATTTACCTTTTCTGTTTCCTAGAAATGGCTGAGCTCTGAGAGCCCTGCAGTTCCTTTATACCTGATAGAAAACATAAAAACACAGACAGACAGACAGAACTTGAGAGACAGACAGACAGGCAGACAAACAGAACCTGAGAGACAGACAGGCAGACAGAGGGACAGACAGATAGACGGATGGAGAGACAGACAGACAGACAGAACCTGAGAGGCAGACAGACAGAACCTGAGAGAGACAGACAGACATACAGACGGATGGAGAGACAGACAGACAGAACCTGAGAGACAGACAGACGGACAGACAGACAGAGCCTGAGATAAAGACAGACAGACAGACAGACAGAATCTGAGAGACAGACAGACAGACAGACAGACAGAATCTGAGAGACAGACAGACAGACAGACAGACATACAGACTGAACCTGAGAGGCAGACAGACAGACAGAATCTGAGAGAGAGAGAGACAGACAGACAAACGGACAGACGGACAGACAGACAGAACCTGATAGGCAGACAGACAGACAGACAGACAGACAGACAGAGACAGACAGACAGACAGACAGACATAACATGAAAGACAGACAGACAGACAGACAGTAAGACAGACAGAACCTGAGAGACAGACAGACGGACAGACAGACCAAGAGAGAGACAGATGGAGATACAGACACACAGACAGAACCTGAGAGAGAGAGAGAGAGAGAGAGAGAGAGAGAGAGAGAGATGGAGAGACAGACAGAACCTGAGAGAGAGAGAGAGAGACAGACAGACAGACAGACAGAGAGACAGACAGACAGACAAATGGACAGACAGACAGAACCTGAGAGGCAGACAGACAGACAGACAGACAGACAGACAGACAGACAAACAGACAGATGGAGAGATAGACAGACGGACAGACAGACAGAACCTGAGAGGCAGACAGACAGACAGACAGACAGACAGACAGACAGATGGACAGACAAACAGACAGATGGAGAGATAGACAGACGGACAGACAGACAGACAGACAGACAGACATAACCTGAGAGACAGACAGACAGACAGAACCTGAGAGAGAGAGAGACAGACAGACAGACAGACCGATGGAGAGACAGACAGACAGATAGACATAACCTGAGAGACAGACAGACAGACAGAACCTGAGAGAGAGAGAGAGAGACGGACAGACAGACAGACAGACAGACAGACAGACAGACAGAACCTGAGAGGCAGACAGACAGACAGATGGACAGACAAACAGACAGATGGAGAGATAGACAGACGGACAGACAGACAGACAGACAGACAGACATAACCTGAGAGACAGACAGACAGACAGAACCTGAGAGAGAGAGAGACAGACAGACAGACAGACAGACAGACAGACAGACAGACAGACAGACAGACAGACCGATGGAGAACCTGAGAGACAGACGGACAGACAGAACCTGAGAGAGAGAGAGACAGACAGACAGACAGACAGACAGACAGACAGACAGACAGAACCTGAGAGACAGACGGACAGACAGACAGAGAGAGAGAGAGACAGGTGGCCACTGCACAATCTTTCAGCTGAACGTTATTGTTTTGTTTATGAGCTTTAATTCATAAGAACAAACATCAGACTGGCTAATGTGTTTTTCCCCTGGGTGCAAGAAATCAGTTAATGAACATGCCATTTAAAACCAAGATGAACATGTCAGTTAATTATCTGAAAGGAAACACCAGGAGGCAGATTAATTCTGATAAGAAGAAGAAAGTCATTATGGTTCATTCGAGCGCTGAACTCAGGATGACGTGCGTTTGAGGAACTTCTGGATCGCCAGAATCTGCTCTGGAAACTCGAGGAATGACGAGGGTCAGCAGTGAATGAGGCCTGTGGGACAGTCGTGCTCAGGAGGGCTTATAAAGGTCTGCGACAACCTTTAATCTGAGGTTAATCCTCCATCAGGGGTGATCGATACCCAGCAAACACAGAACGTTGGCACAATGTACCCAACCTTCTAACAACATTTTAACAACATGGCCAAAAGGTTGCTATAACTACGTTGTGTGGTGAAGGTTGTTACAGCGTTGTCACAATGTTGACATTGAACCACCGTTCAGGGCCATTGCTTAAGGTTGTGCCTAGGGTGTCTGGACAACCACTGGACAACACATACTCGTCACTGCCCTGAAGCGCCAATCAGCCTTTTAAATTTCAGCTGACCATTGGGCCGTCTCTCATTCTTCATCGAGCAATCCATATGTGACAATTGTGTTTAATTTATCTCAGCTAAATAAGATACGTAATTATTCAAACACAACCTACAACGTCCTTGTCTAATGTGACATTTATTTGAACATCTTCTGGTCAGGTATGACAAATATTTAATAAATTTATGCCAAAAGTATGAAGCCAAAATGACTTTAATGATGAGTAATTGATTTCAGCGCGTGGCCTACTTGTTGCACGTTAATGCTTTTTCCTTCTTTTTTTTTTTGGAAACGCACAGAGAAAAAAATGTTTGTAACTGCTCGCACAACTGTTTATTTCATTTATCATCTCATTCGTTTCTTTGCTAAATTTTCTCATGTCTGCTCAAGCTAGTTAACTTTAATCCACTCCCTTTTTGGTTTCTCACAAATGTATGACTTTTGGAAGTGCAATTTGATTACCATATGCAGTTTTAATAAAGTTGAATTAGGTAACCTTCTATGTCATTTTTACTCTTCAAAGTGTACACTTGCAGATGTTGATTATAATGAATTTACTCTCAGGCCCATAAATAATAATAGGGATAAACAATATTTAAAAAGTATATAATTTTTTAACATATGACTAATTAAAAATTAACCACAAAACATGCTAAATGGGGGATATCTATATCTAGCATAAAAAGAAATGGCCAGAACGTTGTCTCTCAGTTGCTGAATGTCGCGCAACACCGTTGCTACAGCCCTGGCGCGTCTTACAATTCTACATTGTTACAATGTTGCGAGCACGTAGACAGCGACGTAGCCATAGCAGAAATGCAACGTGCCACAGACGTTGACACAACGCAAATGTGTTTGCTGGGTATGTGCTTGGGCTGCTGTATGATTCTGTGCCTGGACAAAGTGTGTGTGTCAGGTGTGTTTGATGCCAGTGTGTGTGTGACGCAGGACAGAGAACGAGAGGAATCGCGGCGCTCAACACGGTTCTTCAGCCTTAAGAAGCTAAAGAAGATAAAGGAGTCAAATATATCATTGCAGGCCTAAGCCATTGATTCTTGTCACAGATGTTTTGAATCGTTCAGGCGAGGGTTACACTTGTGAGAGTGTTTGTTCACTTAAAAGATTCATTCAGAAACTATTTAAATCTGTGTGGCTACAAACATGATGTTGCTCTAGTGCTTCAAGCATTTCCCAATAAAAAAACAGCAATCAAATCAATTATTTCATTAAGCCTGAAGACACAAATTCGTTCAGAGACTCTGGTGTGTTGTTTAAACCTCAGGCGACGTGTTCAGTGGGTTTGTGTCCTTCAGTTATGATGTGTGTGTGGTCTTCAACAGCAGAAATCAGTACAGAAGCAAAATATACATTAAAGCAAATATCAGTACATGGGAAGAATTGTTCACTTAGAAATAATCTTCTATGTTTGTCCGTCTTATTGGTGATTTGAGTTGCACACACACACACTCACTCACTCACTCACACACACACACACACACACACACACACACACACACACACACACACACACACACACACACACACACACACACACACACACACACACACACACACACACACACACACACACAGAGAGAGAGAGAGACAGAGTGATGTGAATCCAGCACTGATGCTTGTGAAGGTCAATGAGGATTATTAGAAACACACACTCACTGTGTGTGTGTGTGTGTGTGTGTGTGTGTGTGTGTGTGTGTGTGTGTGTGTGTGTGTGTGTGTGTGTGTGTGTGTGTGTGTGTGTGAGAGATCCCTCCACATAAAGCCTCTGCTGCACAAGTGTGTGTCGCTCGTCTCAGGAAACTCAGATTCTCTGCTGTGATGTTCGGT
>CM040838.1:137500-172500 GCA_022828995.1 Vimba vimba | reverse complement strand
CAGTTCAGTTCAGTTCAGTTCAGCACCAGTTCAGTTCAGCACCAGTTCAGTTCAGTTCAGTTCAGTTCAGCACCAGTTCAGTTCAGCACCAGTTCAGTTCAGTTCAGTTCAGTTCAGCACCAGTTCAGTTCAGCACCAGTTCAGTTCAGCACCAGTTCAGCACCAGTTCAGCACCAGTTCAGTTCAGTTCAGTTCAGCACCAGTTCAGCACCAGTTCAGTTCAGTTCAGCACCAGTTCAGTTCAGTTCAGCACCAGTTCAGTTCAGTTCAGCACCAGTTCAGTTCAGGACCAGTTCAGTTCAGCACCAGTTCAGTTCAGTTCAGCACCAGTTCAGTTCAGTTCAGCACCAGTTCAGTTCAGCACCAGTTCAGTTCAGCACCAGTTCAGTTCAGTTCAGCACCAGTTCAGTTCAGTTCAGCACCAGTTCAGTTCAGGACCAGTTCAGTTCAGCACCAGTTCAGTTCAGTTCAGCACCAGTTCAGTTCAGTTCAGCACCAGTTCAGTTCAGCACCAGTTCAGTTCAGCACCAGTTCAGTTCAGTTCAGCACCAGTTCAGTTCAGTTCAGCACCAGTTCAGTTCAGGACCAGTTCAGTTCAGCACCAGTTCAGTTCAGTTCAGCACCAGTTCAGTTCAGTTCAGCACCAGTTCAGTTCAGCACCAGTTCAGTTCAGCACCAGTTCAGTTCAGTTCAGCACCAGTTCAGTTCAGTTCAGCACCAGTTCAGTTCAGTTCAGCACCAGTCTTATGAAGTGTGGGTCATATTTCAGGATTCTCTCCCTCAGTAAAGTCTCTGAGATCCTGAGCTTTTCTTCTTGGTCTGCTTCTGTGTGTCCCTGCTGAACCAGTGAGCGTTTTTATGTCCACTAGTCATGCCTTTATTTTGTGACTTCTAGTATTGCTTTGTTATTGCATCCTTCTCTTGAGCATTTAATCATTTTTGACTTTTCAGTGCGAGTTAAATCTCTTTTTTGGCCAATTTTACCTGTAAAAGAAAACTTGCTCAATAATTATGCACACCTGAATATAAGCTGTTTTTCACTTCCAGCCTTCCTTAACAGTTATATATCACTTATAAATGAAAAATGAATGAATTATTAATTACTAAATAAAATTTTAAATTATAAAAATTTGATTATTTTATTTGGAATGACCAATACTGATTAAAACAACACAGCATCCAAATATTCACAAAGAGCCTGTTATGTTTCACCTGACAATACTAACACTGCTAATAGTCACAACCACATGAAGAAATAAATGAATAGGCCATGCATGTTCAGGATAGAGGTGACATCGCCTTCTCCACACATGCAGACTGCCTATGACTGCTGACACAGAACAGTATCTGGCTATTTGCTTAGAGGTCTTTTTACTCAGTCCAGCAATCTGCAAGCCTCTGACGCACAGTCTGTGCACATGTCCTAAACTGCCAACAATTAGGATGATCAGTTTTGTGCTGTAACCACACACTGCTAAAGCATTTGTTAATGACTGGTATTTTAACATTTTCTCAGAAAAACACAAGTCCATGTAAGCATCAAAACAACAACCCACTTCCAGAATCAGAATGTTTTTAGAGAGTTCATGTTATCATTCAGATTTGAAAACCAGCCAGTTTGAACAGTCTTATTTGTGTGTATTGCACTTTGTCCAGACACTTTGTGCAGTTCTTGAGCCGTTATGTTTACGATGCGATCGTGGCACGCGATGTAAAGGCCTTTAAACGCAGGGCACCCGTTCATTATGTGCGCTGTAGATTCCATTGTTTTATCGCTGTGTAATAGATAGAATGGTTCATGGTGTTTTGGAAACCACAGAGAGAGGTTGTATTTGGTCGGGAGAGTTTGCAGCCAAGCTTTGATAACAAATTTTAGGATACCTCCGTTAACGGCTGAATTTTGTAATGCAGAGTGTGAGACTGTATGATCCGCGCACTGTAGGCATGCAAGTTTGCCTTGAAGGCGCAGGCTAACCCAATAATCGCTGTTGTGCTTGAAAATATTGGAGGATTTCACACCTGCACGTCCGGCTGTTCGGCTTCTTACTGGTTCCAGTGTGATGTACTGTCGCCTCAGCACGCACGTTTACATCCATGATCTGCCCCTCGCTGATATTTACCTGCTCCCCGCCTGCATGTGCCCAGTTCAACTGTATATTATTGTTGCTGCACAAGTCATTCAGATCGGGCCAATCCGAACGTACTCCAAATCCTGTGGCCCTGGTATCCAGCTTTCCGCTAGGTTTCTCTCTGAAGCCGAGGAACCCTGGTTCTCCATCTGCAGCACAGGGGACCTTGCGTTTGCTTAGATCCAGCAGCAGTGAGCGCCGGGCCACTTCTCAAACTGTAAGGTCGTCGTTATTCAGCATGTGCAGTAGTGCTTTACTCTGGTAGCTGTATATATCCATTCAATGCTGGGAATCCCCAGTCCCCCCTCTGATTTGCTCATAAAGAGAATACTTCTTGTTGTGTGTGTATTGAGATTTAACCATTTTCTTACCAGCTGCACGGTCTTATTGTTCAGCTCATTCAGATGCTTTTTAGCAATGTGGACGTTGGCGAACAGATGTTGGATCTTGGATAGAGCGATATCCCGAACCGCCTGGAGTTTCATGCCGGTCGGTAGGGGACACTGGTCTATCAAGTCTAGTCTGCTAGAGTATTCATTACAGATATCGCTCACTTGCTCTTGCCATTCTCCTGCAACATTAAACATGTGTCCTAAATAACTGTAAGATTCGTGTCTTGAATAGACTCTAATTGTGCTCCCAGCGATTGTGAATGATCGCGGCTGATCATACTTGGCTCTATACCATCTATTGCCACTGCTGCGTCGCTCGTAGAACACTGCACATTTGTTGTTCTTAACTTCAAGTCCAGACCATTGCAGGAAGCGATCGGTACATGACAGCATGTTAATGACGTTCTCCTCTCTTGATACTATGAGGACATCGTCGGCAAAGGCCTGAACTGGGTTTGGAGATGTAATACCAGGCGGGGCAAGGAGGCATAACCAGTTCAGCCAGTGGTTTAGAGCCACTATGAAGACCACAGCGCTCCAGGGACACCCCGTCTTAATCCCAACTTCAAGTTTAACCGGTTTCGTTAGTTGTTGTCCACAAATCACTTGTAGAAAAGAATTGTCGTATACATTCTTGATCATATGTATATACTGTTCCGGCAGTTTTATTTCCTCAAGGGAATGAAGCGTTACGCTATGAGGTAAAGAACCAAAAGCGTCTCGAAAATCAAGAAACACCGCATAGAAACGGGAGGATTCATGTTTAAAATCATCGATGGCAGTCTTCACACAGAATACGTGCTCATTCATTCCTTGCCTCTCTATGTATGCTTTTTGTTTTGTTGTCAATGTGCTTGATGCCACCAGCCAGGGTAAAATTCGGCCTAAAATACACTTCATAAATACCTTGTATATAGTGGGGAGCAGCGATATATCCCTCCAGGTGGAAGGGTCCTCTGGAATGTTGTTCTTTTGGGGGATCCTATAGATAATAGCCCCCTTCCAGGAATCGGGGACTTTCCGATTGATTAGACAGACATTAAAAATCTGAGTGAGGGTCACTATTGAAAATTGTTTTGTCGCTTTGAGCATTTCATAAGTCACACCGTCTGCACCACATGCTTTGTTGTTCGGGAGGCTGCAGAGAACTCTAGAGATCTCCTCTGTGGTGAAGTCCGAGGTTGCGGGGTAATCTTTTGGGTTGTCCAGGTCCAGAGCGCCACACCATGGAGGGCTGCTGATCTGCTGGTGTAACTGTGCTGGTTGGCATTTCGCAGCATAATACTCATAGACTTTACCCACGTCGCTTTTCGCAGGAGTGGCATCTGGGTAAGTGCTGTGGTTTAAAATTATATCTATTGCCTTGCTTCTACGGTGTTCCCAAAGATAAGCTAGTTCGTTTTCGCTTACCACTCTGGGCTCTCTCACACTGCTGGAGTTTGTCGCTCTATTGAGCGCTGGCTGGATGGTTTCAAGGACGAAACTGCTGATCTATCCATCCAGTGAGCGTCTCTGAGTCGGGCCTCGGTGAGAGCGCTCTACAGAGGGGGAATTTCCGTAGGATTCTTACGGTGTACTTTAACACGGGTATTCCTAGTGGTCTCCCATCTCTGTGAGTTGCTGTGTAGGATACATTTCTGTAATATACTCCACATAAGATGGTTATAAGTTTGGTCCAGTAATGCGGATTGTTTCCGGTAAATCATATTGTTTGTCTGTCATTAATTAGTTTAACATCCAGAATTTTTCTGAACTCTCTGTCCTGTGCCTGAAAGCACACACACACACACACACACACACACACACACACACACACACACACACACACACACACACACACACACACACACACACACACGTGCCGGTCGGCTCTCGTTGTGTTGCTCACAGCAGTGTGTGAGTGAGATGTGTAGTGACAGCAGCTGTTGACAGACCATCACTGGACATATGCACATCATCACATGAGACACAAAAATATATATGCTCATTTCTAAAGTCATTGGTCAGGCATATATTTATGCAACGGTATATTCAAAAGCACACACTGTCTTGTAATCTGCGTCCCATCACTTTTTTTCCATTAGGTGATTTTTTTAATTAATTAATTAATTGATATTATTGCTTATAAATATTACAAAACAGGCCTCAGTAAACAACACCTTAATACAATAGCAACAAATCCAAGTCACAGCAAAAGTCCCGGTGGTTTGTGATGAAAGCTGTGCGCTTTCAGTCGTTAGATTAATGTATTCTTCCAGTAATTCATCATGTGTTCCCTGTTTGCCTGTCGATCCGCAGCTCCTGCTGTACAGCCTGAGCTCATATTGTTCTGCTGCAAACAAACCTTTTAAAAGCAATTTCTCTCACACTTTCTTCTTGCATTTTTTGTATAAGCAACACACTTGAGTGAGTCCTCTATTCTGAAAACACACACTTCTCCATCCATCCGTCCATCAGTCTATGTTTGAGCGGAGCGACGCGCCTCGAGCACACGCTTCGGGAGGGAAGTTAATTGGGTGTAATCAAGCTGAGCTGTGTGTGTGTGTGTGTGTGTGTGTGTGTGTGTGTGTGTGTGTGTGTGCTGCCAGTGAGATTGCATAAAACTCAGCTGCTAAAACACATTTGTAAAATGAATGATAACGGCCCAAAACAGCCCAACATCCCATAATGAGCAATGAGAAGAATGATGAGCACAAAATAATAACTGTCTCCTGTAAGTATGTTGACAACATTCCCACAGAAACTCCTTAATTGAATCTGTTTCCCTGCGAGAGATGATGTTTGTTTTCCTCTCTCTCTCTCTCTCTCTCTCTCTCTCTCTCTCTCTCTCTCTCTCTCTCTCTCTCTCTCTCTCTCTCTCTCAGCTTTATCTCCTCAATCACACTGCTGACATTTTCAACATCCAGATCTTAAATGAAAAAGCTGTTAGTTGCCCACAGGATGTTTTTACAACGTTTATGCCGTGCATGAAGTGACTGTGTTCTGCCAGACAAATGTCATCATTTTTTACTTTCCATACTGTATAATAATCGCAAAATACCCACAATCACCATCTTGTTTGGTGTTTTGGCTCTGAGACTGTTTTATGGCCTCTCGTGAGCTGGTTCTTGCTTTAGTCCTTGTCTTTCTGGATCAACATTAGGGACCGGATTCATGAAACATTCTTCTGAATAACGAAGTGGAGGATATTTTGTATTCCCAAAAGTACTTATGAATGTTATTTTCTTTTTTTCTTAGATAAAATGTAAGAAGTATTATTTTTTTCTTAAAGGCACACTATGCAGTTTCCATTTTTCTCAAACAGCGCCCCCTAGAGTCGCTGTGGAGTACTTGTATTTAACGTTACTGTCGTAAATCCCACTCACACAGAGCCGTCTCTGCACTCTTTCGACCGCGCTCTCTTCATTTTCTTCGTCGACTCTGCCATGATTCACATCTGAAATGCGTGCTAGTGTCTTCCACAGAGGCTCTTCATATGTTGTTCATGTATGTGATGTCGTGCTCTCAAACCTGCATTGCTGGTTTTGCCAGCGGTGCCCCCCCCCCCCTCACTTTGCTATCGGGATGACTC
Source organism: Vimba vimba (assembly GCA_022828995.1). Classification (NCBI taxonomy): domain Eukaryota; kingdom Metazoa; phylum Chordata; class Actinopteri; order Cypriniformes; family Leuciscidae; genus Vimba; species Vimba vimba. The sequence continues at coordinate 166,408 of CM040838.1, read as the reverse complement.
GCCCTACTACGAGTTTGTTTACCATCAAAATTATTTCTAAGCTGTTATATTAAGGTGCAAATCTTGCATAGTGTGCCTTTAACACTTTCCCCGTCATTGACGGAATTTTCTGGCTTTCTCTGTTATTCAGTAGGGGGCGCTATTACGCATCTTCTGAAAGAGAACTGAATCTCCTGATCAAAACACAGGAGAAGAAGAAGCAGAAACAGGTGATATCATATGTAAGCAGATGCACATGTAAAATAATACGATCATCAACATTAAACAGCATGTAAATCAAAACTGTCTAATGTTACCGAATGAAATGTCGACTCAGGACAAGCTCCAGGACTGAAGCTTTGAGGTGTTGATGGACTCGGTCGACTCCATCTGTGTTTGATTATCGCTCTGAATCCCATCCGGACGAAGTCTTTGACAAAAACACTATTTTCTCAGCTTTTTGCTCAAAATGTTGTTTTTTATGAAACTTACCCACATTCAAGTGTTGATAAAAAAGAATGCATGAAGCTAGAATAAAATGTTTTGTTGTTGTTGTCAAGGGCTCTGTTCTTTATTTTGATATATTGCTTGTTCAGATATTCATACAACAAAATATTCTGGGGGCCATGAAAATTTTGTGAAAATGATCAAAAACTCTGGCGAGGAAAGAGTTTAAAAATCAGCCTAAATTGAGAAACAGCTTAAAGTGAGGATAACCTGCTGTGTTTCAGGTGTGATCTGCTCTTGCCAACTGAAGGGCTTCTTGTCTTTTCTTCCAGGTCAAATTAGCCAAATAGCTTTAAGCAAGTAAATTCATTAAATGAACACTTCTCATGTCCTGTAGCAAAAGAATATGATCGTGAGGCACTTGCTGTGCTAAATAGCTAAAATTTTCAGGATTGAATTTGTTGTATTACACTATTTATTCCTAAGAAAAGATGTTCTTAAGTAAATATTTGAGAACTTCTTAAAAAATTTTTTAAGAAATGCACTTACGAATTTCTAACACCGTGTCGACAGTGGATGTCACAAAGCGACCATTGCCAATCCATTGGTCCTTCATATCAGAAGCAGCGCGTGAAGAACGTCTGAAATACTGTCGGCCACAGCAGAAATGAAAGCTTTAGCATTAAGTTCTGCCAGGAAGACTGTTACGTCACTCTACCTTTTCATCTATCCAATCACATTCCAACACTTGTGGTATAAAAGATCGGTACTTACTCATGTTTGAGTTCGCAGATGCTGACGCTTCAATTCACCACCATCCTCCCCACCTCCTCCAAATTGAATCCTTCCCTCCATCCTCCTCACCACCACCACCAGGATGGTCCCTTCCATACCTCACGGGGGTCGGCTGCGCCCCTGCCTTGTTCTTCAGGCAGGATATGCAGAGTCTGGACCCTCAGATTGCGAGCTACAGACGGGGCCTACGCCAAAGAACTTTATTGCTTGCTGGGTTGCTAATAAATGGATAATTGTCACAGTATTTATTCTCCCGAGTCTTTCTGGTAGAACTGATTATAATGGCTTCTGTTTGCTTTTGTCGCATTTGGTGTAAACCAAGTGTCAGAATTAATCTTAAGAACTGCATTGAGAAAAATTCTTCAGTGGATTGTTGTGAATCCAGCCTCAGGTCCTGAACCCAGTGCTGATGCTTCATTAGATCCTTCAAAATGATGTTTAGAGGAGAAACACACAGTCATGTGATACAGACACACACACACACACACACACACACACACACACACACACACACACACACACACACACACACACACACACACACACACACACACACCGTACAGTAGGATTATTAACTCAGATGATCATGTTTTAACCATCTTTTCTCACTGCAAAATCATTATGAAGCTTTTTTTACTGCTGCAATGAACCTTAATTAGTTACACCCATGCCCCCCCCCCCCCCCCCCACAGGCTGCCACGGCAACCAGCCCCCTCTCACCGCCATAGCAACAGAGACACGTTACACTTTAATAACAGGGTTTTTTTGCTGTCAGTGTTTGTAAATGTCACCTAACAGCAGCGGCATCTCTGTCCCTTAGAAAGATTCCTGCCAAAACCAGCAGGGATTCCTGCGTTTCCCTGATTCTACCATTCCTGCATTTCTCTGACTCTCCCATTCCTCCGTTTCCCTGATTCTCCCATTCCAGCGTTTCCTGATTCTCCCATTCCTGCGTTTCCTGATTCTCCCATTCCTGCGTTTCCCTGATTCTCCCATTCCTGCATTTCCCTGATTCTCCCATTCCTGCGTTTCCCTGATTCTCCCATTCCTGTGTTTCCCAGATTCTCCCATTCCTGCATTTCCCTGATTCTCCCATTCCTGTGTTTCCCAGATTCTCCCGTTCACCCATTTCCCAGATTCCCCCATCACACTCTATACAATGAGATGTGTCCACTGTCCCTCACACAGCAGCTCTGACTTCCTCAGTGTGGAAACCAGTCGTCCTATTTTATTTCTGGGATTTGGCAGAGAGAGAGAGAGAGAGAAAGCGAGGGATAAATAATGCGACACGCTTCTCTCAGTGTTAATTAGCTGCTGTGCTGTTTCTTTAGTAAATCAAACATTGAGGGAGACACAATTATCCGGGCCTGTCTCCTCTCAGCATCTGTTCTCAGCAGCTGTTTCACACACACTGAACCTGGGAGAATAGAGAAGAGATGCTGGACATTTACACCAGTCCTGATAACATTAGAAATAACACACAATCTGCTTCTAAATGACAAATTACTAATATGTGAGACATTGTGGACTGCATGTGACGGGCTTCCAGTTTCCACAGAACATTGTTTGCTGACTCAGTGTGTTTTGAAATGGTGTTGTAAGTGTGTAGTTCCAGCGGGTTTAATATCAGGCCTGCAGATTTATTCAAGCTCTTACATCATTTCTTCAGTAGAAATGTGTGTGTTTTGAGCTGAACTGTCAGTTGCACTGTTTATCAGTGATGAACAGCTGCTCATGTTCTGCGGATGGGTTTCTGCATCCTGTTCCTCCGGTTCTTCTCCTATGGTTTCCTTCAGTCCTGTGTTTCTGAACCCCTGAGAAGCTAATGCGAACTCCTGCTGCAGTGCTTTACTGTACATGTGATTCTGACTGACTGATGAGCCTGAAGTGTTTTTTGAGTAAATCCCCAACATGTTATGTAGACAGAGCAGGATTTCTAAAAACTGCAGCGATTGTCAATGAGCCGTTTTTCAGTCCAGTGTTTCTGATCCGTGTGTTTGCTGTACAGTTTCATTTCAAGTCACACACACGTCCAGTAACACGTGTGTGTGTGTGAGTGTGCATGTGTGTGTGTGTGTGTGTGTGTGCATGTGTGTGTGTGTGTGTGAGTTTGCATGTGTGTGTGTGTGTGTGTGTGTGTGAGTGTGCATGAGTGTGTGTGTGTGTGTGTGTGAGAGAGAGAGAGAGAGAGAGAGTGTGCCTGGCTCTGGTCTCTATCTGACTGTATTATTTCATACATCTCATGTTCTGCTGTCTCATGTCCAGTATCGGTCCAGTTCTGCTAACGCTGTGTTCTCTGTTCTCTCTCTCCACAGTGGACGGCTGTACGGATTGGTCTGTGGACTACCTGAAATACAAAGTTCTGCTTGGGGAGCCTGTGAGGATTAAATGTGCTTTATTTTATGGATACATTCGTGCGAACTACACACATGCCCAGAGCGCTGGACTCAGTCTGATGTGGTACAAGAGCACGGGCCACGGGGACTTCGAGGAGCCCATCTCCTTCGACGGGGTTCGCATGAGCAAAGAGGAGGACTCCATCTGGTTCAGGCCCACTGAGCTGCAGGACACGGGACATTACTCCTGCGTGCTGAGGTACGTGTGTGTGTGTATGTGTGATCTTGTGCCAAAGGATTAACTGAATCTCATGTGTATCTTCACACACTGCAGTGCACATCATCAGATATTCTCACAGCCTCCTCGTCTGACCAGAAAACGTCTCGGGTTACGACTGTAACCCCTGTTCCCTGAGAAGGGAACGAGACACTGCGTCGATGATGACACTTTGGGGAACGCCCTTAGCGAAACGCATCTGAAGTATGAATGAAACTAATCCAACCTGATTGGTTCTGCATCATGACGTAACATTTGATGGCATACACGGAAGCTACAAAGGGACGCCGGCACACATCAGCTTCTGCGCTCAGCAAGTCAGCAAGTCACTTCCAGGTAGGGGAAGGCGTGGCGGAGGGACGCAGTGTCTCGTTCCCCTCTCAGGGAACGGGGTTACAGTAGTAACCCGAGATGTTCCCTTTCGATGGAACTCGAACTGTGTCGATGATGACACTTTGGAGAACGAGTACCCACTATGCCACAATGAGCCCTGCCTGTCCTAGTGTGAGGCTGTGCACAGGCACACTTAGGACGAGAGCACTAGAGTGCCTGGTGGAGAAGGAATGTCCAGGCTATAGAATCTGATAAAAGTATGAGGGGTGGCCCATCCAGCTGCATCACACACTTCTTGGATTGGGGCCCCTGAAAGGAGGGCTCTAGAAGATGCCGTGCCTCTGGTTGAATGAGCCCTCATGGCCAAAGGTGAAGGCAAGCTGCGCACCTGATAGGCCATAGAGATAGCCTGAATGATCCAGTTACTGATGGTCTGTTTGGATGTGGGAAGCCCCTTCTTGGGCGACCCGAAGCACACCAGCAACTGGTCTGATTTCCGCCATGAAGAAGACCTCTGAACATAAATCTTGAGAGCTCTGACAGGGCAGAGCAAATTAAGTCTTTCTTCATCCACTGTCACGTGAGGTGGAGGATGCAAAGCCTGCAGAACCATAGGCCGTGCTACATTAGATGGCACTTTAGGCACATAGCCCCGCCTGGGATGCAAGATAGCCTTAATGTCGCCTGGAGCAAACTCCAGCCACCCATGAGATATAGAGAGCGTCTGAAGGTCTCCTACTCTCCTCAGAGAAGTAATGGCTAATTAAAAAGCTACCTTGAGGGAAAGGTTCTTGGCCTCAGCCAACTCCAGAGGTTCAAAGGGGGCCTCGACCATCCCTTCGAGAACCACTGCCAGATCCCATATGGGAACTCTGGTACGAGCCGCAGGTCTCATTCTCCAAGCCCCACGGAGGAAATGTACGACCAGCTGGGCCCATCTTGGTGATGGGCCTCTGTCTCCCCAGAGGCCCATCACCAAGAGGAGCGTGGAAAGCTGCAATGGCAGCCACATACACCTTTAGTGTGGACGGGGTAAGACCAGCCGAGAAGCGATCTTGGAGGAGCATCAGCACTGAAGCCCAACCGAGCAGTTAACTGGGTCCACCTCACGCTCTCTACACCAAGTGGAAACACATTCCACTTTAGGCCGTACAATCTCCTTGTAGAAGGAGCTCTGGAACTAAGTATGGTCTCAACCACTCCAGTCAGCAGGCCAGCCTCTAGGTACTGAGCCCCCTCAGGGGCCAAGCCCAAAGTTTCCATGAGGGTGAATATTGAGCCCCCGGCCTGCGGAAGCACGTCCCTCCTCAGAGGGATCTGCCAAGGCTGGCCTGCCAGGAGTGCTATGATGTCTGAAAACCATACTCGGGCCGGCTAGTACGGGGCTACTAGAAGTAGGCTGATCCAGTCTCGACGGACCCTCTCCGGAATTCCCGGGAGCAGAGCGAACGGGGGAAAAGCCTCGGCCACGTCTGTACCATGGCATCCAACCCCAATGGGGCTGGATGGGTGAGAGAAAACCACAGTGGACAGTGGGACGTCCCTCGAGACGCGAACAAAGCTACTTCCACTGGGCCGAACCTCTCGCATATCGACTTCACCACCTCAGTGTGAAGTCTCCATTCCCCGGGATTCTCTGATTCTGGTCCCCTGAGACGTGCATTGCTCTGAGAGATAACAGTTTCCCCTGGGACCACAGGAGGATCTAATGCGCGATCTCAGAATCCCCTGATGAATCAAGAAGGAGACCACTGACACATTGTCTATGTGGTGACCCCTGAGATCTGAGAGGAAGCTACTCAGAGCCCTGCCATCCATGACCACGCCCCAGCCCGTGAGGGAGGCATCTGTCGAAACGGATTTCCGGCGACATGACGCTCCCAGCACTGGGCCTTGGGACAGAAACCAAGCTTTTTTCCACATAGATAGGGAACAACGGCATCTGCGCATAACCCTGATCATGTGGAACGAGTTCCCCCTCAACCACCACTGCAGGGCCCTCATGTGCAGCAGGCCGAATGGAATGACGTTGGATGCTGCAGTCCTAACACTTTATCCTGGTCACGGTGACCAGGATGGACTCGATCCGTGCAGGAGACAATTGTCCCTGCATCGTGATCGAGTCCCACACCACTCCCAGGAACTTGGTTCTCTGGGCTGGTGCCAACACGCTTTTTTTCATGTTAAGTCTCAACCCCAGGCCCTGGATGTAGGCAAGGATGACATCTCGATGCCGAACTGCCAGCTCTTGTGACTGGGCCATAATAAGCCAGTCGTCAATAAAATTTAGCCCCCTGATACCCTGAAGCCTCAGCGGAGCTAGAGCTGCATCCATGCATTTAGTAAATGTGCAAGGGGAGAGAGCTAGGCCGAATGGGAGAACCCAATATTGGAATGCTTCACCCCCGAAAGCGTACCTCAGGAACTTCCTGTGAGATGGAAGGATGGATATGTGGAAGTATGCGTCCCTTAGATCTATCGTGACAAACCAATCCTCAGATTTGATCTGACTCATGATGATGGGAATAGTGAGCATCTTGAACCTGAATCTCCTCAGAAACCGATTCAATTGCCTTAGATCTAAAATTGGCGCAACCCCTCATCCTTCTTGGGAACTATGAAGTAGCAGCTGTAGAACCTGGACTCCCTGTCCGGCAGTGGAACACGCTCTATGGCTTCCTTTACCAGCAGGGAGTTTACTTCCTGTTCCAATACCCGACCTTGCACTGGGTCGACTGCAGTCCACACCACCCGCTGATTTTTCGGTGGGTGGAATCAAACTGCAGCCTGTAACCCTTCTTTATTATGCGCAGGACCCAAGGAGAAATATTTGGCAGGTCTTGCCATGCTTTGAAATATTCTACTAAGGGACCCAGCCTCTCGAGACTAGGCATTATTCAAGAATAATTTAAATATTTATTTATATGGTCTCGTAATCTACACGCTGCCTCAGCAAACGCGAGATTCGAGCCGTTACAATATATTTGGCTTTCATCCCTCACGAAGAAAGTCAACAGGTGCGAGGCTGAAACATCCGACAGCGCACGGATGTATGCATCAAGATATTTCTCAGTGAACACTGCCATCACCCTCAGGAGCTGACTTTGCATGAGTAGACCCGTAATCTACGCGCTGCCTCGGCAAACGCGAGATCCGAGCCTCTAGATTCTATATTGTAATGCAGACCTTTATTTGAAGAACCAGAGTTCAGAACCACTCATATCCACTCATATCGGGAATACGCAGCTGATTCAGGTTTGAAATATGAAGGATTGAAGGTGAATCTAAAGAGGCTGGATGTCACGGTTCGCAGGTTTGCCTGTTCATGTTTGTGTGTACTGTCCTGGTCTGATTGTCTATCAGCGTCGCTTAGTTACCAACTGCGCTGACGAGCAATCAGATCAGCCGCAGGGAGGCTCGTTTATATGTCCTGTAAGTAGTCTTGTGTTTGTCATGTTCAGTGTCAGATCGTTCTACTGCTCACGCCTTGTTTCCTTGCCCTGTCAGTGCTTTTCTGTCTCCAGTTCCTGAGTTACCGGCTTGTTCTAGCCTTGGACTATTCTGATCATCTCGCTGTTGATGTACTTCTACGAGGGTCATCAGACTTCAGCCTATTGCAGTCTCCTCGCTGCCAAAACCTGAACACCGACCTGCATATTTACATTTACAGTCCATCCTGTCTTGATCTGTTTGCTGTCTACTTTAATAAATTATCTTTCATTCGCAACTGGATCTTGTGTTTCGTGCCCGTGACACAGGATTGAGAACTTTTACTGTAAGCTGTTAAAACACACTGTGTTTTCTAAAATTGTGGTCTCACTCTCATTGAAATCTGTTGTTGTATAATGTGCTGGTTTGGGAGGATTTGGGCTGATGGTCATTTACAGTAATCAAGACCAGCACAAACTCAATCAACAAGACCTCATCCATCCGCCCTGAGAGAGAATGTCTGGTGTCTTAATACAGACATCATCTAGACAAATAACAGCTGTGAGAAAAGAACATGATGATGGTGATGATGAAGATGAAGATTCTTTCATTCCATTTTTTCTGATGCTATTATTTTATTGTAGGTTCAATAGTGACGTTTCTGATTCAGGTCACGTCTCTAAACTCAATGACAGACTCAAGCATTGGTTCTTCCATGTGGATGTTGTTTGAGAACAGCATGTGTGTGTTCACTGAGTTCAATCCACCAGTAACAGGGAAAGGCTGTTCATCACGTGCTGTAATACGTCATTAACCTCGCAGGTAAAGGCTGTTCCCTGTCAATGGCTCATTAGTTCCCTCATTAGGAAAGAAGATATTGGAGTCTCTCTCTGAACTGAAACACCCTTTGATCCGAAGCGAAACACTGTAGCGAATGATGAAGGATAAATTCAGTGGAGCTTAAACTATACTTCAGGAGAAACATCCTGTCATTCACAACACAAGCATATTACTTCATTCCCCTCCAGCAGACCTGCACTATATATAAAGTCAGAAACAGACCGTTAAGTGGTGATTTACTAAGAATCTCTCTCTCCGCTAGGATATCAATTTTAATATCTAAAATTTTGTTGAACTCTCTCATTTTCAGTTGAAATCATATATGCTACAGTCACCCTTTACCTCATGACCTGCATTTAACAATGTGCTGATGTAGTGGATTTGTGTTGTGATTGTGTGTCTGTGTCTCTGTGTGTGTGTGTGTGTCTGTGTCTCTGCGTGTTTGTGTGTGGGTGTGTATATTTGTTCTGTGAACAGTTCTGTGTTGTTGTCGTTGTGTTCAGACGCAGTGTAGAGCTGCACTCATCTGTATCTGGCACCATCAGATTAATTTATTATCAGTAAAAAGAGATTCGGTTTATTGAGGCAGTCAAATTTATACAGTGCATTAGTTTAAACAGTCATCTGAACATTTATACTTTTAATGAAGTTGAAAAGTCAGCAACAAACATTAGAAAGCGAGACAGAGAAGCAAGTGTTGATGTGTTTGTGTGACATGGCACTATAGAGAGAGAACCGGCTCTAACTTCACACTGAATCGCTGAGAGCGGAAGGATACGGGCCCAGAATGAGGCATTATGGGTAAACACTGGCTCCAGCTCATGTTAATCAGCCTCGGCGCTGGGACACATGAGTTATGCGTCGGTCCAAAGTGCGTCTCCTCCACTCCCAGCAGAGCCTGACCTTCCTCAGGTCATAAATAATACAGCACTCATAAAACATTGATTTAAAGAGATGCTGTAGCGAACACCAACCGGCTTCAGCAGATCTTCAGGCGTCACTCACGCGACAGTGCTTATGATATCCGGCGCAGGAGGATCTCGTCATTATTTCCACAAGAATGCTCAATTCTATCTGTTTTAGCAGAGAAATGAACTGCATGCTGCGTTGCAGATGTAAAATCTGCTGAATGTGGCGTTGATGGAGCTAAAAGTACATCTCTTGTTGCTCCACACCTGGTCAGGACACCATGTTGGAAGAGGGAAACGCTCACAATATCCATGCAGTCCGCAGGCGTTCTGAGGGAAAATTAATGATTTAACCAATGCTAGATTCCCTATTCCCACGTAACAGCTGCCTTCATCCCGTAATTAACCGTGATAAATTCTCCTCCAAGGTCCTTAATACTTCCAACAATGAATCAAACATGATGATACGTTTAGTCAAAATGCCATTAATTATAAACTGACCCAATTTTTAGTGGATTTACTGAAATTCATACCTTAAGTTCAAATGAGCTTGAGACTATGGGTAAATATTATCTGTGTCATCCAATATATGTGTAATGATATAAAAATTCTATTTCATCTTTCTGCTAGTGAGACACATTAGATTAGATTAGATCATCGTTATTGTCATTGTGCAGAATACAAGTACAGAGCCAGTGAAGTGCAGTGACCATCTAACCAGACGTGTCTATTGACCATAACAGTGCAAGAAGCAACAAGAGGAAGAATGTGCAAAATTGCAGTATGGAGACAGGTTCATGTACAGTGCAGTTGTTTCTTTAACATTATGTATTAAGTTGTCCGGCTTGGATGTAGAGTTCAGCATTTGGGTTTATAGTTCAGAGTCTGGGTTTATAGTCCAGCGTTTGGATTTATAGTTCAGCTTTTATTCTGTTTTTTTTTATTATTATTATTTTTTTTATGTACTGTAAAGATTGTTTATTGTATTTATTGTAGGCATCCAGTGGAGAGTGCTCCTAATTTCGTTGTATTGTAAAGTAAAATGACAATAAAGGCATTCAATTCAATTCAATTAAATTATAGTTCAGCGTCTGGGTTTATAGTCCAGCGTCTGGGTTTAGCGTTCAGCATCTGGGTTTATAGTTCAGCGTCTGGGTTTAGAGTTCAGCATCTGGGTTTAGAGTTCAGCGTCTGGGTTTAGAGTTCAGCGTCAGGGTTTATAGTCCAGCGTCTGGGTTTATAGTCCAGCATCTGGGTTTATAGTTCAGCGTCTGGGTTTAGAGTTCAGCGTCAGGGTTTAGAGTTCAGTGTCTGGGTTTATAGTTCAGCGTCTGGGTTTATAATTCAGTGTCTGGGTTTATAATTCAGCGTCTGGGTTTATAGTTCAGCGTGTGGGTTTATAGTTCAGCGTCTGGGTTTATAGTTCAGTGTCTGGATTTATAATTCAGCGTCTGGGTTTATAGTTCAGCGTTTGGGTTTATAGTTCAGTGTCTGGGTTTAGAGTTCAGCGTCTGGGTTTAGAGTTCAGTGTCTGGGTTTATAGTTCAGCGTTTGGGTTTTCTAGTTCAGTGTTTGGGTTTTTAGTTCAGCGTCTGGGTTTATAGTTCAGCGTCTGGGTTTAGAGTTCAGCGTTTGGATTTATAGTTCAGCGTCTGGGTTTAGAGTTCAGCGTTTGGGTTTATAGTTCATCGTCTGGGTTTAGAGTTCAGCGTCTGGGTTTATAGTTCAGCGTTTGGATTTATAGTTCAGCGTCTGGGTTTATAGTTCAGCGTTTGGATTTATAGTTCATCGTCTGGGTTTAGAGTTCAGCGTCTGGGTTTATAGTTCAGCGTTTGGATTTATAGTTCAGCGTCTGGGTTTAGAGTTTTCAGCGTTTGGATTTATAGTTCAGCGTTTGGATTTATAGTTCAGCGTCTGGGTTTATAGTTCAGCGTTTGGATTTATAGTTCATTGTCTGGGTTTAGAGTTCAGCGTCTGGGTTTATAGTTCAGCGTTTGGATTTATAGTTCATCGTCTGGGTTTAGAGTTCAGCGTCTGGGTTTATAGTTCAGCGTTTGGATTTATAGTTCAGCGTCTGGGTTTAGAGTTCAGCGTTTGGGTTTATAGTTCATCGTCTGGGTTTAGAGTTCAGCGTCTGGGTTTAGAGTTCAGCGTTTGGATTTATAGTTCAGCGTCTGGGTTTATAGTTCAGCGTTTGGATTTATAGTTCATCGTCTGGGTTTAGAGTTCAGCGTCTGGGTTTATAGTTCAGCGTTTGGATTTATAGTTCAGCGTCTGGGTTTAGAGTTTTCAGCGTTTGGATTTATAGTTCAGTGTCTGGGTTTATAGTTCAGTGTCTGGATTTATAGTTCAGCGTTTGGGTTTTCTAGTTCAGCGTTTGGGTTTTTAGTTCAGCGTCTGGGTTTATAGTTCAGCGTCTGGGTTTATAGTTCAGCGTTTGGATTTATAGTTCAGCGTCTGGGTTTAGAGTTCAGCGTTTGGGTTTATAGTTCAGCGTTTGGATTTATAGTTCAGCGTCTGGGTTTAGAGTTCAGCGTTTGGGTTTATAGTTCAGCGTTTGGGTTTATAGTTCAGTGTCTGGGTTTATAGTTCAGTGTTTGGGTTTTTAGTTCAGCGTCTGGGTTTATAGTTCAGCGTTTGGATTTATAGTTCAGCGTCTGGGTTTAGAGTTCAGCGTCTGGGTTTAGAGTTCAGCTTTTGGGTTTATAGTTCAGCGTTTGGGTTTATAGTTCTACCAGAAAGACTCGGGAGATAAAGTGATGTAACAAAGCATATATTTATTGACAGCCCGGCAAGCATTGTAAAGTTATTTGGCGTAGGCCCCGTCCATAGCTCGTAATCCGAGGGTAGCGGATCTGCATCTCCTGCCTGAAGATGAAGGCAGGGGCGCAGCCGACCCCCTTAGAAGGTATGGACAGGACCATCCTGGTGGTGGTGGGGAGGGTGGAGGTTGTTGTCGCGTCGGCATCTGCGAACTCAAACATGTGTAAGTACCTATCTTTTATACAGAAAGTATAAAGACGTGATTGGATAGAGATGAAGGTAATAAGTGACGTAGTGATTGAGTCTTCCTGGCAGAACTTAGCTAAAGCTTCCATTTCAGTGTCAGGGTTTAGAGTTCAGAGTTCAGCGTCTGGGTTTATAGTTCAGCGTCTGTGTTTATAGTTCAGCGTCTGGGTTTATAGTTCAGCGTTTAGGTTTATCAGTTCAGTTTCAGTTTCAGTTTCACTTTATTGTCATTCAAACATGTTAAACATGAAGGAACGAAATTAATTTCCCAGGTCCAGCAGCGTAATACAAAATAAATAACAACTTACAATTCTAAGATAGACCCTATATAAAACATATAAAACGTAGACCTATATAAAACATTAAATAGTCTTAACCATAATAAACAATCAAAGCCATAATTAAACCATATGACAACATTAAAGTGCCTTGTGCAGTAGCAGCATTGAGTGAGCAGAGGCAGGAGGAGCTCTAAACCAAGGAGTTCATAAGCCTCACAGCCTCTGGAAAGAAGCTGCACGTTAGCCTTGTGGTTCTTGCTTTAAGGCTGCGCAGCCTTCTGCCAGAGGGGAGGGTGGTAAACAGTTTATGCGCCGGGTGAGTGGAGTCCTTCATAATATCTGATGCCCTGCTTCTGCACCTGCTGACATAGATGTCATCTAGGGAAGGAAGGCTGTCATTTGTTGTTATTTTCTTAGCAGACTTAACTACTCGCTGCAGCGCCTTCCTGTCAGCTGCAGAGCAGTTTCCATACCAGACGGTGATGGAGGATGTCAATGTGCTCTCCACCACACACCGGTAAAAACAGGTCAGGATAGCAGGGTTGAGGCCGGCCTGCTTCAACCTCCTCAAAAAGTATAAGCGTTGGTGGACCTTCTTAATAATGCTGGCTGTATTTGTGGCCCATGTGAGGTCGTTGGAGATGTACAAGCCCAGATATTTAAAATTGGTCACCATCTCCACAATTACTCCATCAATGAAGATGGGAGGAGGTAGAGTATGACCTCTCCTCCTAAAATCCACAACCATCTCCTTAGTCTTTCCCACATTGATGCAGAGATTGTTTTCTCTGCACCAGACCATGAGTTCCTCCACCTCCTGCCTATACGCTGACTCGTCATTATTAGATATCAGTCCAATCACAGCCGTGTCATCTGCAAACTTCACTATGTGATTGCTCAGACGTGTTACAGAGCAATCATATGTGAGGAGCGTATACAACAAAGGGCTCAAGACACATCCTTGTGGGGAGCCAGTGTTGAGTATAAGGGTGGAAGATGAGGTGCCGTGGATCTTTACCGACTGTGGCCTGTTTGTCAAGAAGTCCAGGACCCAATTGCAAAGGGATGGTCTTAGTCCCAGCAGCAGCAGTTTGTTTATTAATGTCTGTGGAATGATGGTGTTAAAGGCAGATGAAAAGTCCAGGAAGAGCAGCCTGACATAGGAATCCCTGCTCTCTAGGTGGGTGAGAGCAGAGTGGATGACAGTTGACACTGCGTTAGACACAGACCGGTTTCTTCTATAGGCATACTGGTGGGGGTCCACCTTGATGTTAACAGTGTCCTTTATGTGGGCCAGAACCAGTCGCTCAAAGCATTTCATGATCAGTGGAGTGAGGGCCACGGGACGATAGTCATTCATACTTTCCACTACTGATTTTTTTAGGCACTGGTACAATACTGGACGTCTTAAGACAAACAGGCACAGTAGCTAGGGAAAGTGATAGATTAAAAATGTCTGTTAGCACCCCTGTAAGCTCCTGAGCACAGTCTTTCAGAACCCGGCCAGGGATGCTATCTGGACCTGCTGCCTTGCGTGGATTAATCTGCCGCAGCGTCATCCTCACTTCCTCAGCAGACACACTGAAAGATAGCTCACCTGGAGGTGGTGTGAGCCTGGTACTTTTGGAGGAGTTGGATAAGTCAAAACGAGCATAGAAGGCATTTAGAGCATCAGGAAGGGATGGGTCCAGAGGACATTCTGCATCCTTTCCTTTATATCCTGTGATGCTCTTAATGCCCCTCCACATGCTCCGGGGGTCGTTGGTGTAAAAATGACCCTGTATCCGTAGGGCATAAGTAGCCTTAGCGTTTTCAATGCCAACCACTAGTTCCCTCCTTGCTGCTCTCAGTGCCACTGCGTCCCCAGACCTAAAGGCTGCGTCCCGTGCTTTTAAAAGAGACCGCACTACTCCATTTAACCAAGGTTTCTGATTTGGACACATAATTATTTTCTTGGTAGTAGTGACGTCATTGATACATTTGCTAATGTATCCACAAACAGATGATACATATTCCTCCAGGTCCACCCCATTTTCACCTGTTGCTGCTTCCCTGAATACCTGCCAAGAAGTACACTCAAAACAGTCCTGTAACATGGAGACGGCTCCATTAGGCCACACAGTGATGGTCCTCTCTGTGGGCTTGTTGTCTTTGAGTACAGGATGATGAGTAGGAACCAGCATGATGGAGATGTGGTCAGAGAAACCTAGGTTGGGGCGGGGCACCGCTCTGTATGCCTCCCGTCTGTTGGTGTACACCTGGTCAAGTGTATTATTTCCCCTAGTTGTTAAGGAGACATGCTGGTGGAAGCGCGGCAGAATGTCCATTAGTTTAGCCTGATTAAAGTCCCCTGCTACAATGAAGAAAGCCTCCAGATGCTTATTCTGGAGCTCACAGATGTGATCATGAAGCTCCCTGAGTGCTGTGCTAACGTTAGCACTCGGGGGAATGTAAACAGCTACAATATATACAACTGTAAACTCCCGGGGCAGATGAAACGGCCGGCATTTTAATGATAGATATTCCACAGATTCCGAACAGTGGCTGCTCACCCGACTACAGTTTGTACACCAGCTTTTGTTGATGTAAACACACAGCCCCCCTCCTCGAGATTTACCTGACAGATTGTTACGGTCAGCTTGGAAGAGAAGTAGCCCGTCGATCTGGTAAGCTGAGTCCGGCATCCTGTTGTTGAGCCATGTTTCCGTCAGGAGCATTGCACAGCAGTTCCGCATTTCCGTGAAACTGCTCAGTCGGAGTCGCATTAGGTCCATCTTGTTGTCTAATGAGCGGACGTTAGCCAGAAATAGTGTTGGAAGAGCGGGTCTGTTGCTAGCCTTTAGCCTAGCTAGCAAGCCGGCCCGCTTACCTTACTTCTGCCTCCGTGCACATCGCTTCCGCTTCCCCCTCAGCTGGTATGACCTGTTCTTCCAAAACGCTGTCCTCAAGAGCCGCATTCTGCCCAACATTGCTTTTAACTCTGGTTTAACCACCATGCTGGGAACAGTAAGTTGAAGAAGTTCAGTTGAACTGTACCTCACTATACCTCTACCTCGTTTAGCAAGTAATGTCACGCCAATTGCCGGTAGCTGAGAAGCCGCTGCACTGCTGTGCGCCGCCATTTAGAATTTTTTATAGTTCAGCGTTTGGGTTTTCTAGTTCAGCGTCTGGGTTTCTAGTTCAGCGTTTGGGTTTATAGTTCAGTGTCTGGATTTATAGTTCAGCGTTTGGGTTTATAGTTCAGTGTCTGGATTTATAGTTCAGCGTTTGGGTTTATAGTTCAGTGTCTGGATTTATAGTTCAGCGTTTGGGTTTTCTAGTTCAGCGTTTGGGTTTATAGTTCAGCGTCTGGGTTTATAGTTCAGCGTTTGGGTTTATAGTTCAGCGTTTGGGTTTTCTAGTTCAGCGTTTGGGTTTATAGTTCAGTGTCTGGATTTATAGTTCAGTGTCTGGGTTTATAGTTTAGCGTCTGGGTTTAGAGTTCAGTGTCTGGGTTTATAGTTCAGCATCTGGGTTTATAGTTCAGCGTCTGGGTTTATAGTTCAGCGTCTGGGTTTATAGTTCAGCATATGGGTTTATAGTTCAGCGTCTGGGTTTATAGTTCAGCGTTTGGATTTATAGTTCAGTGTCTGGGTTTATAGTTCAGCGTTTGGGTTTATAGTTCAGTGTCTGGATTTATAGTTCAGCGTCTGGGTTTAGAGTTCAGCGTCTGGGTTTATAGTTCAGCATATGGGTTTATAGTTCAGCGTCTGGATTTATAGTTCAGCGTCTGGGTTTATAGTTCAGCATATGGGTTTATAGTTCAGCGTCTGGGTTTAGAGTTCAGCGTCTGGGTTTATAGTTCAGCGTCTGGGTTTATAGTTCAGCGTCTGGGTTTATAGTTCAGCGTTTGGATTTATAGTTCAGTGTCTGGGTTTATAGTTCAGCGTTTGGGTTTATAGTTCAGTGTCTGGATTTATAGTTCAGCGTTTGGGTTTATAGTTCAGTGTCTGGATTTATTGTTCAGCGTTTGGGTTTATAGTTCAGTGTCTGGATTTATAGTTCAGCGTTTGGGTTTTCTAGTTCAGCGTTTGGGTTTATAGTTCAGCGTCTGGGTTTATAGTTCAGCGTTTGGGTTTATAGTTCAGTGTTTGGGTTTTCTAGTTCAGCGTTTGGGTTTAGAGTTCAGCGTCTGGATTTATAGTTCAGTGTCTGGGTTTATAGTTCAGCGTCTGGGTTTAGAGTTCAGTGTCTGGGTTTATAGTTCAGCATCTGGGTTTATAGTTCAGCGTCTGGGTTTAGAGTTCAGCGTCTGGGTTTATAGTTCAGCATCTGGGTTTATAGTTCAGCGTCTGGGTTTATAGTTCAGCGTTTGGATTTATAGTTCAGCGTCTGGGTTTATAGTTCAGCGTTTGGGTTTATAGTTCAGTGTTTGGGTTTATAGTTCAGCGTTTGGGTTTATAGTTCAGCGTTTGGGTTTATAGTTCAGTGTTTGGGTTTATAGTTCAGCGTTTGGGTTTATAGTTCAGTGTTTGGGTTTTCTAGTTCAGCGTTTGGGTTTAGAGTTCAGCGTCTGGATTTATAGTTCAGTGTCTGGGTTTATAGTTCAGCGTCTGGGTTTATAGTTCAGCGTTTGGGTTTATAGTTCAGTGTTTGGGTTTATAGTTCAGCGTTTGGGTTTATAGTTCAGTGTTTGGGTTTTCTAGTTCAGCGTTTGGGTTTAGAGTTCAGCGTCTGGGTTTATAGTTCAGCGTTTGGATTTATAGTTCAGCGTCTGGGTTTATAGTTCAGCGTTTGGGTTTATAGTTCAGTGTTTGGGTTTTCTAGTTCAGCGTTTGGGTTTAGAGTTCAGCGTCTGGATTTATAGTTCAGTGTCTGGGTTTATAGTTCAGCGTCTGGGTTTATAGTTCAGCGTTTGGGTTTATAGTTCAGCGTCTGGGTTTATAGTTCAGCGTTTGGGTTTATAGTTCAGTGTTTGGGTTTTCTAGTTCAGCGTTTGGGTTTAGAGTTCAGCGTCTGGATTTATAGTTCAGTGTCTGGGTTTATAGTTCAGCGTCTGGGTTTAGAGTTCAGTGTCTGGGTTTATAGTTCAGCATCTGGGTTTATAGTTCAGCGTCTGGGTTTAGAGTTCAGCGTCTGGGTTTATAGTTCAGCATCTGGATTTATAGTTCAGCGTCTGGGTTTAGAGTTCAGCGTCTGGGTTTAGAGTTCAGCGTTTGGGTTTATAGTTCAGCGTCTGGGTTTATAGTTCAGCGCCTGGGTTTAGAGTTCAGTGTCTGGGTTTAGAGTTCAGCAGTTGGGTTTAGAGTACAGCGTTTGGGTTTACACACAGATATGTTTAGAGAGAGGTTAAGGATAAAGATTTATGTGTCGTCCATCCATCACTCATCCATTCTCAGACACAATCGTTTGTTTCCCGTATCAGAGCCAGTCAGAATATTTATCAGCACTAGACTCACAGGTGTGTCCATATGTCTGATAATCACACGTCATGTTGAATTTGCATCTCCGCCTCATAAAAAGGCCCTACTCAAGCTGACAGCACACCTAACAGCATGAGCCAGGCTTTAACAGCATGAGCCGGGCTTTAGGCCTGTCTACACACGGTCAATGCATGCTTTTCTCTGATCGGATAGCTATAGAAAAAGACGGATTTAAATCCGATCGCTCAAACCACTTCAGGAGGTTGTCTGAGACGCATTCCAGATGAAACTGGAGAAGTGTAAATGCATCTGGTTGTTGAAACCACATATGTAGATTTTACTCCTCCCAAAATGTTAAAAAATAAACGTGTGCGAGCGTGTTATAGCCAGATATGACGGCATGCATCGCATCGCTTAAAACACGCATTGCCACAGATGAATCTGTGTATCTCAGCAAGCCAACCCGCAAACTGCCACAAATGAAACAGAAAGTAAGTTGCTGATGCTCAAAACGCAATCATCTTCATTCAAAAAAGTGAGACTAAATGATCTTACCACTGCTGATGCCGCTCTCTCCTATTGTGGTCTTTTATCTTGAAATTAGCTTATGATAAATAAAATGCAGCTCATATCTGTTGCTTTCGCTGACTTGAATGCGGTAATTGAAGATCGGATTTATATTCATTTTGCAGAGACACATTTATGTGGGCAAGTGTGAATGGAACCGTTTTAACAAATCAGATAGCTATCAGTAAAAATGCATGAAATGACCAGGTGTAAACAGGCCCTTAGCTGCTGCGTGTCTTTTCATCCAGTTCACACCTTGATTGTATTTGTTTTTTTCATTCTAATTAAGTTTATTTAAATATAACTTAATTTAAATCGCTTTAAGTCATACTGAGGCCTCTGATGGGCCCCGGCCTCCTGCATGAGACTGACCACATTCACGGTTCATTAATCATTTGTAGACTCTGATTTTGTCCGCCTGTCTTCTGATGTCCTGTATATAAAGGGACAGTATTGTTACAGGAACAGTGTTGTATTATTTCACCAGATAATTAAACCGCAGACTAATTATAAGACCCCTTTAAAGCCGGAAGTGTGGATAACATGCTGTGGACGAATGTTAAGCTTTAGTTTTCATTCTCTGGGTCCTCATAGTCTCCGTTCACTCTTCGAGTCAGCACTTCTCTCTGTTCTGCATTGTGTTGTTTCTTCTGTTCAGGGAGTTGTTTTCCAATAAATTCAATTGTGGCAGTAAGAGGCGTCGGCTGAGAGCATCATTCAACAAATCTGAGAAATGGCCTGCTGGTTCCCTGCTCTCATTTCTGCTGATCTGAGACATCCGTTACCGAAGACAAGCAAAGAAACAATCACTGAGAATGATGTGAAAACACGACCTACCCTTTTAACTGAGTGTTTACTGCATTAGTCCTGTAAAGACTCGTTTCAGCGATTAAGGGGATTTCTGTGAGATTCCCCTCTCCTGCTGATCGACATGAAAGAACAAACATTTGATTCCCTTTTCCCTTTGTCTGTGTGTGTATAGTGTGAAGCTTGTTGATCATGTTGGTTTTGTGTGTTTGCAGGAACTCCACGTACTGTATGAAAGTGTCGATGTCGCTCACGGTGGCCGAGAACAATTCGGGTCTCTGTTACAACTCCAAGATGAGGTACTTTGAGAAGGCCGAGTTGAGTAAGAGCAAAGACATCCTCTGTCCTGATATAGATGACTACACACAGTCCGGGAAAGACCCAGAGATCACCTGGTACAAGGTACGGTCACCTTGTTTATTTATTCTAAAATACTCTTCATTTTGTTTCCATCCCATCATCTTCATCTCCATCTCACCAAAAACATGCTTTTACCGTTTTCGTTCAGAGTTGGAAATAGAAGCTATTATGCAGAAAACAGACCTTTCATCAATCCTGAAGTCCTGAGGCAGAAAATGAGACAGAGAAACTGTGGAGGAAAGTTGTACGAGTTGGTCAGTTTCTGCCAGCCATGAGACTACACTAGCACTAATTCATCTGAAGTAAGCGCGTGTCAAATTAAACGTCTGCTGCACTTTAGTTTCCGGCTAAATTGAATCAAAGACAGATGATCGCTGTGGACATTTGTGCAGGAAACATGACTGGATTTAGTTAGCATCAAAGCATCCAGCACAGAGAGAGAGAGCAAGCGTTGAACCCACTGATAAAACTGTCTGATTCTCCAACAAATTACTCATTTGATCTGGTTCTTTAAATTAATCACTGGTTTATATCAGTCTTTAAACCGTGGCTATATATACACTGAGATAATTGACCTGCTTGCAAAGAGGTCTCGTTTGCAGTTCTTGAATCATTTCCTTCTTCTTCTAAAAACATTTTTAGGGCCCTATTTTACACCCAGCGCAATGCAGCGCCAAGCTTTTTGGTAGTTTCAGCCTGACGCAGTTTTCATTTTCACGTCCTGCTCCACATTGTTTAAATAGCAAATGCATTTGCGCCCATTTGTGTGCCCATGGGCTGCTGGTCTGAAAACGAGGTGTGTTCTGGCGCATTGTTGGAGCGTTGCTATTTTGAGGCAACAGAAATAGACTTTTTTTTTTTTAACAAAATATTTTTTTGTTATTTAATGAGCGTGTTAATAATGTGCGCCTATAGGCGGGTCCACAACGCGCATACACTCTGCTTATTAAACACACAGAGACGCACAGCAGCACACAAACATGCCAAATATTTAAAATTAAAAGGATTACAATAAAAAATATTATTATTGTGTACATAAAGATATGGTGAATCCAGCTTGTCCCGTAGATGTTCTGTTTGCGCATTTTTACCTCGCGTACGAGAAGATCTGTTTGCGCTCCGGAGACGCGTTCGGTCTTTCCACTATCAAAATCTGTCATGTAAATAGCGAATCCGCCATAGCGCGAATGCAACTGGCATTTAAGGGGAATGGGAGATGATTGGTTTAACGCACGTAAATCCCAAAACACACCCATTACTCATTAAGAGAATAGAGACGACCCTTTTAGACCATGCGCCGGGAGCACCGACCATTTTTCCCATCGTTAAACTAGCAAAAGTGGATTCGAACACGCCCTTGAACTTGCGCCGTGTGCTTTAGACCATGTGCTTAGATCGTTAAAATAGGCCCTTTAATATCTTATAGTGTTATTTTTTTTTCTCATCACACAAAGGCGGTATGTTTTCATAAAAATCAATAAATTGTGTCTGTTCTATCATTGACAATTAAAAAGACCTTAATCTTTGTCAGTTAAATCTTTGCTGAGATTAACACTGCTTAACTGCAGCACGGTTCATGCATCGTTTCTCATGGTTCACTGTTTTAATAATGAACTCATCTGCTCATCTACATGGAAAATAATAGGTGGTAAATAAATGATTGACAGGCATTTTGGCAGGCGTTGCCAAGGCAACAATTCATAGATGAAATTCTAGCTGTTGTCACAACATTGTCAAGTGTGAAATCAGTAACGCTGCAGTCTGTAGACATCATTGAAAGCCGCCCACTTGAAGGCAATTCATTAATGTGTCATTCTAGCGAAATGAGATCCCAGCTGCATTAAACACGGATCTGTTTTCTGGATGCAGGAATGCCGGGCGAAACAGTGGAGACCGAGCGTCGTCAGGAGGGCAGATGTGCTCTCCATCAAAGACGTGCGGGAAGACGACATTGGGAATTACACCTGTGAATTACAGTTTGGGAGTTTTGTGGTGAGGAGGACCACGGATCTGTCCGTCACAGGTAAGATGAGCTCGTCTGATCCAATGCTGAAGCTGAACAGGACAGCGCTGTTCTAAGCATTCAGAGAAATACGTTTTTAATGTTACACGTGTTTTATAGTTTGGATCTGATCTGAAATGTGTGAGTTTTGATGGATTGTGTGTTAGGGTTGCGATCTTGATCTGATCCTGCATTGCTAAGGCCCTTCAGTAATGGCTGCCATGACCTTCATTAGTCTCATATTGAGCTGCACAGGAAGTGCTCATCTGCACAGGCACAGGAAGTGCTCATCTGCACAGGCACAGGAAGTGCCCATCTGCACAGGAAGTGCTCATCTGCACAGGCACAGGAAGTGCTCATCTGCACAGGCACAGGAAGTGCCCATCTGCACAGGAAGTGCTCATCTGCACAGGCACAGGAAGTGCTCATCTGCACAGGCACAGGAAGTGCCCATCTGCACAGGAAGTGCTCATCTGCACAGGCACAGGAAGTGCTCATCTGCACAGGCACAGGAAGTGCTCATCTGCACAGGAAGTGCTCATCTGCACAGGCACAGGAAGTGCTCATCTGCACAGGAAGTGCTCATCTTCACAGGCACAGGAAGTGCTCATCTGCACAGGAAGTGCTCGTGCTCAGCAGGAAACAGCGTTACAAGCCTCAGCTTGGCTGCTCTTCAAAAGTCCACTGACCAGTTTAATTCATTTGCTTTCAGGCCTGGCTGATAAAGGACATGCGTCACACTTCCTTCCTGCTGTTGTGCATTTAGAAACAGGTTGTGCAAAATTCGGATCATTCTGTAAGTGTGAATTTGAATCGAATTGGCCACAACACACAAGAAGTTGAAATTGTGAAAGTGTGTGTGTGAACATCTGAGATCTGGAGGAAAGATCTGGCCCAGTGTGTGTGTGTGTGTGTGTGTGTGTGTGTGTGTGTGTGTGTGTGTGTGTGTGTGTGTGTGAACATCAGAGATCTGGAGGAAAGATCTGCCTCAGTGTGTGTGTGTGTGTGTATGTGTGTGTGTGTGTGTGTGTGTGTGTGTGTGTGTGTGTGTGAACATCTGAGATCTGGAGGAAAGATCTGCCTCAGTGTGTGTGTGTGTGTGTGTGTGTGTGTGTGTGTGTGTGTGTGTGTGTGTGTGTGTGTGTGTGAACTTCTTAGATCTGGAGGAAAGATCTGAATCAGTGTGTGTGTGTGTGTGTGTGTGTGTGTGTGTGTGTGTGTGTGTGTGTGTGTGTGTGTGTGTGTGTGTGTGTGAACTTCTAAGATCTGGAGGAAAGATCTGAATCAGTGTGTGTGTGTGTGTGTGTGTGTGTGTGTGAACATCTGAGATCTGGAGGAAAGATCTGCCTCAGTGTGTGTGTGTGTGTGTGTGTGTGTGAACATCTGAGATCTGGAGGAAAGATCTGCCTCAGTGTGTGTGTGTGTGTGTGTGTGTGTGTGCGTGTGTGTGTGAACATCTGAGATCTGGAGGAAATATCTGCCTCAGTGTGTGTGTGTTGTGTGTGTGTGTGTGTGTGTGTGTGTGTGTGTGTGTGAACATCTGAGATCTGGAGGAAAGATCTGCCTCAGTGTGTGTGTGTGTGTGTGTGTGTGTGTGTGTGTGTGTGTGTGTGTGTGAACATCTGAGATCTGGAGGAAAAATCTGCCTCAGTGTGTGTGTGTTATTTCCCATCCTCTCCCTCTACAGGAACAGGGAAGCTCATCCCACATAAAAATCGATATTTATTGTCAATATTTTATTATGATTTTTTTCTTTTGTGGTTTTCTAATATGAGATTAGATGATTGTGTGTTTTTTTAGTGTGTGTTGTGTTGTTTGTGGCTCAGCACGTCACCTGTCAGATGAACTTCAGATCTGTCAATCAAACTGCTGTCGTTGTAGCAACAGATTGGAAAATAATGAGAGATATTCTCACCTTATGGTTCCTGTACTGCCTTATTACATGTGAGAGAGAGGAAGGAATAGTGAGAGAAATGAAGAAAACAGCTGCAGTAGAAAGAAGGAGAGAAACAAACGAAGGTGTGATGCAGAGAGAAGAAAAATATGGGTGAAGTGAGAAGAGACAGAGGGCCCTATTTTAACGATCTGAAACGCAAGTATCAAGCGCGAAACGCAAGTAACTCTGTGGGCAGGTCTCGGGCGCTGTTGCTATTATACCGGTGGGATAAATGACTCTTGCGCTCGACGCAAATCTAAAATGTGTTGGTCTGCAGTCGCTTCATTACTCATAGGTGTGGTTTGGGTGTAACGTGAAATAAACCAATCAGAGCGACATCTCATATTCCCTTTAAGAGCGGGCGCGCTTGTTCTAAAGCGGATTCCTATTATAACGGCGGATTCGCCAGGAGCGGTTCACAGCCGAGGAGACCGACGTTCTCGTCAGGGCCGTAAAACACAGAGAAGTGACATTGGGGATGGAGAAACACACCCAAATTAACTTCGGTTAAACAGGCGTATGATAATTTGGGTAAATGTATAAGCTAGATGTATGCTTTTATAATAAATTGTCTATCTATCTATCTATCTATCTATCTATCTATCTATCTATCTATCTATCTATCTATCTATTTATCTATCTATCTATGTATGTATGTATGTATGATTGCAAATCATACAATAATGTATGATTTGCAAAAATGAGAACTGCTGCTTCTGTGTAGATGAGAGAATCAAAGTATATGCGCGTTGTGCACACGCTACATTGATTATGGCCAAGCATGCGCCCTTAAAATAGCATATGAATAACATGCGCAACGCGCCACTGACTTTAAACTAGTTCCCTTTCGAGGGAACTCGCACTGCGTCGTTGAAAACGACTCTTTGGGGACGCTCCCTTAGCGTGCGCCTCTGAAGTATGAATGAAACTAATCCAATCCTGATTGGTGTTGCGTCATGACGTAACATGTGACGGCATAACCGGATGCATAAAAGTGACGCTGGCACACACACACATTAGCTTTCGCTCTTCAGCAAGCGCTCTCTGTGAAACTGTCTGTCTTATTTGATGTTGTTTGTCAGTGAAATCCTCTATATTATGGCGAGTGAAAGATACACTAAGTGTGTGCACCCCTGCCCTATATTTCTCACGGGTGGAGACACGCATCAGTTGTGTGTACACTGTTAGGAGCGCAGCACGCACAGGCAGTTCTCGAGGGGGCTGCCTGTGAACACTGTGAAAGTACTATAGAGTGCTGCGCTCCCACTTGGCTCGCAATCCCCGCGGTTCGGGTCCCGCGTCCGTTGAGGCGGCGCGGTGGCTTAGATCGTGGGGATCGCAGAAGGATCTCGCGGATGAGAACGAGACTGCCGAGGCACTTTCATGTTCAGCATCCGCAGATTCTATAACGCTCGCTCACGACGCAGAAGCCCACGATGTGGCTTCTTCTGCCCGTGACGAGTGCCCGATGCTCGAGCTATCTGCTTCTGAGGAAGTGGATGTGCTCAGCATCAGGAATGAGGAACATGAGTCACACTCGCCGGTGTTGTTGTAACCCAAAATAAAAAATAAAAAGTTGTCCCACTACATTGCAATACAGAATCTATAGCTCGGATCTCACGTTTGTCGAGGCAGCGCGTAGATGACGGCTACTCTGCAATAAAGATTCTGTGTGGGTGCGAGGCATGCACTGTCAGCTCCTGAGGGTGCTGGCTGTGGTTTTTAAGAAATATCTCGACGCACACAGCCGTGCGTTTCGGGTGTTTCAGCCTCGAGCCCGTTGACTTTCTTTTCGAAGAGATGAAAGCCAAATATATTGTGAACGACTCGAATCTCGCGTTTGTTGAGGCAGCGCTTAGATTACGAGTCTGCAATAAAAGGGACACACGCGATCTGTGAAATAATACTGTTTGGGTGCGAGGCATTCACAATCAGCTCCTGAGGGTGCTGGCAGTGTTCATTGAGAAATATATTGGCGCGAGTGCAATCCGTGCGCTGTCGGATGTTTCAACCTCGCACCTGATGACTTTCTTCTCGAGGGATGAAAGCCAAATATATTGTAACGGCTCGAATCTCGCGTTTGCCGAGGCAGCGTGTAGATTACGAGACCGTATAAATAAATATTAAAACAGTATTGTCTGGTGATTATGGCTGCATTAAATTCTATGAATTAATATGATGGAATTGAAATGATGGAATATATTATCTGACTTTAAGAAATTAGATATTTTAATTCAACCTACCATCCAGACCGTGTTTCACTTATCGAGTGTTTTTGGCTGCATTTAATTCTGAAGAATTAAAATGATGAGCAGCGAACGTCAAAAATCGTTTAAGATTTTTCCCTGCCGGTCCTCCGCTTCAGGGTATCGAAAACGAGACGAAGATGGCTGTCCCCCCCCCCCGTGGAGGTATGAGCGAGAATCGCTCCTCCGCGGAGCCCTCAGGAAATCGATGTTTGTATCCAGCTTCAAGTGCGCTTTGGGACACATCGGTTTTCAGCGAATGCACGCTGTAAAAGGCGCCCAAAAGGCTTGCGGCCAGTGTTCGCGTTCGCCCATCGGAACTGTTTTCGATTTATTCCCTGCCGGTCCTCCGCTTCAGGGTGTCGAGAACGAAACCCAAAGAGTCTCCCCTCTGGGGGAGCCCTCAGGAAATCGATATCTGTATCCCGCCGTAAAGTGCGCTTCGGGCCACAATGATTTCCAGCGAACGCACACCGTGGCGTTCACCCCAAAAGCTTGCAATAGGGCACCGTCTATGGTCACAAAATCTTTCTCGACTTTTTCCTGCCGGTCCTCCACTTCAGGAGGTCGAGAATAGTGCTCGAAAAACACCCGAGGTCAGTCTCGAGGGGCTGGTTCCCTTAGTAGATTTTGTAGAAGAATGGCAACGCCTTCCGAATATATCTATATGGGTCCTGAATATTATAAAATATGGGTAAAGACTGCAGTTCGGTCACCGACCTCCCAAGTTTGCTGGGGTGGTACTGACTGCAGTGGTTCCAGAACAGGCTCGGGTTATGGAACAAGAGGTACAGAACTCTACTGGTCAAAGGGGCCATATAAATTGTTCCCCTACCAGAGAAAGAGTCCGGGTTTTACAGCCGGTACTTTATAGTTCCAAAGGAGGATGGCGGGCTGAGGCCGATTTTAGATTTGAGGCAGTTGAATCGTTCTCTGAGGAGATTCAGGTTCAAGATGCTCACTGTTCCCATCATCGTGAATCAAATCAAATCCGAGGACTGGTTTGTCACGATAGATCTAAAAGACGCCTATTTTTATGTCTCCATCCTTCCATGTCACAGGAGGTTCCTGAGGTTCGCTTTCGGGGGCGAAGCGTACCAATATCGGGTTCTTCCGTGCGGCCTAGAACTCTCTCCCCACACGTTCACTAAGTGTATGGATGCAGCTCTGGCTCCACTGAGGCTTCAGGGCATCCGTATTCTGAATTATATCGATGACTGGCTCATATTGGCCCAGTCTCGAGAAATGGCAATTCGGCATTGAGGTGTCGTTCCTGGGGTTGAGACTCAACACTAGGAAAAGTGTGTTAGAACCAGCTCAGAAAACTACTTTTCTGGGCATAGTATGGAATTCGGTTACGATGCAGGCATGTATGTCTCTCGCACGTATCGAAATCCATCCTGACCATGGTGTCAGGGATAAAGCTAGGCCAGGCCATCACTGTAAAGCAATTTCAAAGACTGCTGGGCCTCATGGCAGCGGCATCCAACATAATTCCTTTGGGCCTTCTTCCCCAAGTGGAATCCGTTCCATATAATAAAGGTTACGCGCAGATGCCTTCGTTCCTTATTAATATGGAAGAAATCTTGGTTCTTTTACCAAGGGCCAGTATTAGGGGCGTCATGTCGCCGGAAAACCATTTCAACAGACGCTTCCCTCACTGGCTGGGGCACGGTTATCGGCGCTTTGCCAGAGGTCTGTGGCAGGACCTTCATCATTCTTGGCATATAAATTGCCTAGAAATGTTGGCTGTGTTCAGGGCTCTGAGGAGTTTCCTCCCAGACATCAAAGGTTACCACGTCTTGATACGTTCGGACAATACATCAGTGGTAGCGTATCTGAACCGACAAGGGGGACTCAGATCGCGCCCTCTATCCAGATTGGCGCATCAGATTATTTTATGGTCCCAAGGGAAAATATTATCTATAAGAGCAATATATGTCCCGGGGGTTCAGAATCAGGGAGCAGACATCCTGTCAAGGCAGGGGCTGAGGCCCGGGGAATAGAGACTCCATCCAGAGGTGGTGGAGATGATATGGCAGAGGTTTGGACCAATGGAAGTGGATCTGTTGCGTCTCAAGAGACGTCCCACTGTCCACTTTGGTTCTCCCTCACTCATCCAGCCCCGTTGGGGTTGGATGCCATGGTACAGGCCTGGCCGAGGCTTCGCCTGTACGCTTTTCCCCCGATCGCTCTGCTCCCGGGAGTCCTGGAGAGGGTCTGTCAGGAGGGCATCAGTCTTCTTCTGGTAGCCCCGTTTTGGCCGGCCCGAGTATGGTTTTCGGGTTTAATTTCACTCCTGATAGCTCCGCCATGGCAGATTCCTCTGAGGAGGGATCTGTTATCTCAGGCGGAGGGTACTATATTCCATCCTCGCCCAGAGCTGTGGAAATTGTGGGTCTGGCCTCTGAGGGGGCTCAGTACCTAAATGCTGTTCTATCATTTGGGGTGCACGGAACCATACTTATCTCTGGGGTTCCGTCTACTAGGAGATTATATGGCCTTAAGTGGAATGTTCTTCCACTTGGTATAGAGAACATGAGTTAGGCCCAGTTAACTGCCCAGTGGCTTCAGTTCTGGATTTTCTTCAAGATCGTTCTCTGCGAATCTCTCCCCGTCCACATGGATGGTGCACATGGATGCCATTGCGGCGTTCCATGCACCACTGAATATTGGGCCTTTGGGGAGGCACCATCTGGTCATACTATTTTTCCTTGGTACATAGAGGATGAGACTGACAGTCAGGTCCAGGGTTCCTTCCTGGTACCTGGCGGTGGTTCTCGAAGGGCTATCCCTGGCTCCCTTCGAATCCCTTCAGTCGGCTTTGCCTAGGACCTCACGTTCTAGATAGCCTTTCTCTTAGCTACTTCTTATAAAGAGACTGGGAGACCTCCAAGCCCTGGCATTAACGCCAGCTTGCTTGGGGTTTGCCCCGGCGGAGTTAAGGCCATCCT
>CM040838.1:125000-132500 GCA_022828995.1 Vimba vimba | reverse complement strand
AGGGTTTGGGAAAGGCTTGATTTATGAATGTTTTACTGTGAATGTACTGTGTGTGTAGTGTGTGTACAGTGTTCATTTACAGAGTCCTGCTGATCTCAGTGCGGTCCGTAAGACATGAACACACTTCATACTCCACTGCGGTTATGTGTGTATGTTGTGTGTGTTTGTGATGTGTGTATGTTTGTGTGTATGTTATATGTGTGTATGTTATGCATGTATGTATGTCGTGTGTGTATGTTATGCATGTATGTTGTGTGTGTATGTTATGCGTGTATGTTGTGTGTGTATGTTATGCGTGTATGTTGTGTGTGTATGTTATGCGTGTATGTTGTGTGTGTATGTTATGCGTGTATGTTGTGTGTATGTTATGTGTGTATGTTGTGTGTATGTTATGCATGTATGTTGTGTGTGTGTTATGTGTGTATGTTGTGTGTATGTTGTGTGTGTATGTGATGTGTGTATGTTGTGTGTATATTATGCGTGTATGTTGTGTGTGTATGTTATGTGTGTATGTTGTGTGTATGTTATGTGTGTATGTTGTGTGTGTATGTTATGCGTGTATGTTGTGTGTGTATGATATGTGTGTATGTTGTGTGTGTATGTATGCATGTATGTTGTGTGTGTATGTTATGTGTGTATGTTGTGTGTGTATGTTATGCATGTTAGTTGTGTGTGTATGTTATGTGTGTATGTTCTGTGTGTATGTATGCATGTATGTTGTGTGTGTATGTTATGTGTGTATGTTGTGTGTGTGTATGTTATGCATGTATGTTGTGTGTGTATGGTATGTGTGTATGCTGTGTGTGTATGTTATGCATGTATGTTGTGTATGTTATGTGTGTATGCTGTGTGTGTATGTTATGCATGTATGTTGTGTGTGTATGTTATGCATGTATGTTGTGTGTGTATGGTATGTGTGTATGCTGTGTGTATGTTATGCATGTATGTTGTGTATGTTATGTGTGTATGCTGTGTGTGTATGTTATGCATGTATGTTGTGTGTGTATGTTATGCGTGTATGTTGTGTGTGTATGTTGTGTGTGTATGTTATGCATGTATGTTATGCATGTGTGTTGTGTGTGTATGTTATGCATGTATGTTGTGTGTATGTTATGTGTGTATGTTGTGTGAGTGTGTGTGTGTGTGTGTGTTGTGTGTATGTTGTGTGTGTATGTTGTGTGTGTATGTTGCGTGTATGTTGTGTGTATTTTGTGTGTATGTTGTTGTGTGTATGTTGTGTGTGTATGTTATGTGTGTTGTGTGTGTATGTTGTGTGTGTGTTGTGTGTGTATGTTGTGTGTATGTTGTGTGTGTATGTTGTGTGTGTTGTGTGTGTATGTTGTGTATATGTTGTGTGTGTGTATGTTGTGTGTGTGTATGTTGTGTGTATGTTACGCATGTATGTTGTGTGTATGTTGTGTGTGTATGTTATGTGTGTTGTGTGTGTATGTTGTGTGTATGTTGTTGTGTGTATGTTGTGTGTGTGTTGTGTGTATGTTGTGTATATGTTGTTGTGTGTATGTTGTGTGTATGTTACGCATGTATGTTGTGTGTATGTTGTGTGTGTGTGTATGTTATGTGTGTTCTGTGTGTATGTTGTGTGTGTGTTGTGTGTATGTTGTGTGTATGTTGTGTGTGTGTTGTGTGTGTATGTTGTGTGTATGCTGTGTGTATGTTGTGTGTGTATGCTGTGTGTGTTGTGTTTGCCGCAGCCTTCAGTGCTGCTGTGATGAGGCTTTCATCAGAACGTAAGCTTCTCTCATGTCCTGCTTCTCTCTTTTTGATGACACATTGTCCTAGTTCTGCTATTTCTGTGAGCGACAGTGTCTCTGGCTGAGTTTTCTCCTCTAGTATTCTAGTATGCATTGATGCATGGAGCTATAATTCAAACAGAAGAGCTGACATCTGTTGTGATTTTTCTGATAAGCAGAGACTGTTTTCCACCCAACTTGCATCAGACTAATTTGACCTGAAATCGTTATGTTCATCCTGACCTTTGGCCATTACATTAAATCTTGACGGCAATTGACGAAGATTTCCGGCTGATTATCGCTCTGAATCCCATCCGGACGAAGTCTTTGACAAAAACGCATTTTTCTCAACTTTTTGCTCAAAATTTAGCTTTTTTTTAATGAAACTTACCCACATTCAAGTGTTGATAAAAAAGAATGCATGAAGCTAGAATAAAACTATAGAATAATTTTTCAGAGGTTCTGTTCTTTCTTTTGATATATTGCTTGTTCAGATTTTCATACAACAAACATATTCTGGGTGCCATGAAAGCTTTATGAAAATGATCACGAATGATCTTCCTCTGGGTTAGACCATCGTGTCCTCCTGTCTCTCTGTCTCTCTGCAATCTCTCTCGTCCTGAAATGCTTGAGCTTAAGAAATCAGGTGTATTCATGTGGTTAAAGGTTTTATGAAACTTCATGTGACTGCGATCCCCTCCATATTTCTCTCTCTTTCTCTCATTTTAATCCTCCTCTCAGAAAGCACTCGGCACATGTCTTAAAAGTGAGTCAGTGAATAAAAGGCCATTTGATATGTTTTCTTTATTCTAGCTGCACTTTCATTGCTGTGTGAAATGAATATCTTTGGTACAGCTGTCCAGTAGTGTGCTCTCTGACCTGTTTAAAGAGCTACAGGAGCACATGAATGCACTGTTTCCTTCTTTTCAACCATTAATGCCTGTTAACATGTTCCATTTTCTCTATGAATCATAATCTCAGTGTGAGATGGTTAGTGTAGTGGCTTCCATCAGTTATCATTCAATTTGCTTTGAAGGAAGCTTTCAGAACGCTGAGGTCAGTTGTGATTGGGCTGTGATAAGGGGAGGAGCTACAGCTGTTATTTGGCTGTGCTTAGGGGAGGAGCTACAGGTCTGTTTGGGCTGTGCTGAGGGGAGCAGCTACAAGTGTGATTGGACTGTGCTGAGGGGAGGAGCTACAGGTGTGATTGGGCTGTGATAAGGGGAGGAGCTACAGCTGTTATTGGGCTGTGCTTAGGGGAGGAGCTACAGGTGTGTTTGGGCTGTGCTGAGGGGAGGAGCTACCGGTGTGATTGGGCTGTGATAAGGGGAGGAGCTGCAGCTGTTATTGAGCTGTGCTTAGGGGTGGAGCTACAGGTGTGATTGGGCTGTGATAAGGGGAGGAGCTACAGCTGTTATTGGGCTGTGCTGAGGGGAGGAGCTACAGGTGTGTTTGGGCTGTGCTGAGGGGAGGACCTACAGGTGTGATTGGGCTGTGATAAGGGGAGGAGCTACAGCTGTTATTTGGCTGTGCTTAGGGGAGGAGCTACAGGTGTGTTTGGGCTGTGCTGAGGGGAGGAGCTACAGGTGTGATTGGGCTGTGCTGAGGGGAGGAGCTACAGGTGTGATTGGGCTGTGATAAGGGGAGGATCTACAGCTGTTATTGGGCTGTGCTTAGGGGAGGAGCTACAGGTGTGTTTGGGCTGTGCTGAGGGGAGGAGCTACAGGTGTGATTGCGCTGTGATAAGGGGAGGAGCTACAGCTGTTATTGGGCTGTGCTTAGGGGAGGAGCTACAGGTGTGTTTGGGCTGTGCTGAGGGAAGGAGCTACAGGTGTGGTTTGGTTGTGTTTAGGGGTGGAGCTAGAGGTGTGGTTTGTGGTGTGTTTAAGGGTGGAGCTAGAGGTGCGGTTTGTGGTGTGTTTAGGGGTGGAGCTTGAGGTGTGGTTTGGGTGTGTTTAGGGGTGGAGCTAGAGGTGTGGTTTGGGTGTGTTTAGGGGTGGAGCTTGAGGTGTGGTTTGGGTGTGTTTAGGGATGGTACATTTTACATTTACATTTAGTCATTTAGCAGACGCTTTTATCCAAAACGACTTACAAATTAGGACTAGATTAAGCGAGTCATCATGAAGAGGCAAAAACAAAAACAACGCAAGAAGTGCTCAAGATACGAAGTTCAGGCATTATTCAGAGTAGCATAAGCCCGATAAGTGAGGTTTTAGAGGGAAAGGGGAGTTTTTTTTGTTGTTTTTTTTATGCGGTTAAGTGCTCACGGAAGAGATGGGTTTTCAGCTGTCTTTTGAATGTTGTCAGGGATTCTGCATTCTGGATGAGGGAGGGGAGAGCGTTCCACCAGCATGGAACTGTGAATGAGAATGTTCTGGAAAGTGATTTTGTGGCTCTCTGTGATGGAACCACGAGACGTCGCTCGTTGACCGATCATAGGCTTCTGGTAGGGATGTAGACTCGTAGGAGTGAGTGACAGTAGGAGGAGCTGAGCCTGTGCTAGATCTGTAAGCAAGCGTCAATGCTTTGAACTTGATGCGAGCAGCGAGTGGTAGCCAGTGCAGAGAGATGAACAGAGGAGTGATGTGGGCCCTCTTGGGCTTGTTGAAGACAAGACGAGCTGCAGCGTTCTGGATCATCTGTAGAGGTTTGGTTGCACATGATGGAAGTCCAGCCAGAAGAGCATTGCAGTAGTCAAGCCTAGAAATGACCAGGGCCTGGACGAGAAGTTGTGTTGCATGCTCAGTTAGGAAAGGCTTGATCTTCCTGATGTTGTGCAGTGCAAACCTGCATGATCGAGCACAGTTGGTAGAGGCACAGTTCGGGTGGAGTCTGACCATTTAGATTGCAACCAGCATTAGATTTTGTTGTGTGTAAAAATACACACATTCGTTGAGCTCAGCATGTGTTCTTATTCCTGTGTAGAACACCTTCATTGTTCCCATTTCATTATCTCCTGCAAATGATAAGTGTTAATGGAGTATGTGTAAATGTCAGCTGTCTCATGAATTCATACATCTGGGATCTGCAATGACGATCACACATCATCAATTAATGCGTCTCTCTGGCAAATTATCACTTAATTTGTGTCTCACGTTCAGGGTGTTAAACTGCTGTTAATGAAACCCAAAAACACTTTGCTTTCACACCGACAGGTTTTCTGCCTTTTTTAACCTTCTTTTGGGAATCACTCAGTATTTCCATCTTCAAATCCACCCCTCAACACTATGATATCAGACATCCATTCAACTTCAAACATATTAAATAATGATTCAGTGATCTTGTGATTTAGATTTTCCAGAACATACTTTACTGTGATTGTTTATACTGCTTTACTGCCTCAAGAGGTTCATTTGGAAACTGCAGACTAAAACCTCTAATCAAAATAAGATGCATGATGTCAAAATATGTCAGGAATATTTTATGTTTTCAAGGTATTGGTATATTTATGAAATTCAGCGGTACATCATTGAAGAAAGAATCTAACGTGAGAGAAAAAAAGGGAAGTGCCTTATTTTTATGCCCCACACCTACCCAGACTTTAGCTCTGTATTTTCCAAGATGGAGTAATTGGCTCTCAGGCAGAGCTGGAGTCTCGAGCTGTCAGTAAACACATCATCCCTATATAATTGAACACTTTCCTGTAGTTTTAATAGCATATTGTTTCAATGGCAAGTGGAACAAACCTTGTTCATCCTTCCAGATGCTTTTCTAAGGGAAATAAGTATTATTTGGCTTATTTGTGTGTGAGGTTTTCTTAGGACAATTTAAACTTGTACAAAAGAAATGCTCCAGCCCCCCCACTCAACTCTTACCACAGCTTATTGCAGATGGGGAAGGTCGGGACAGATGGAGCCGGACTCTCCTTCATATTTGTATGGACTGTAAGCAGCTGAATGAATAATTCAGACTAAAGCTTCTCCATGTGACAGAGACACAATCTCCCGTCTGGACTCAACAGGCTTCGGTGTCATGCGGAGGGTCAGAAACACGAGCCCAGAAAGATCCACAGGACGGTTGCTGTCTCCTAATGGGAGCGGCGGGTTACATTAGAGATAATGATTCCTGTGTGCCGTCTCATCTTCTCATCTCT
Source organism: Vimba vimba (assembly GCA_022828995.1). NCBI lineage: Eukaryota > Metazoa > Chordata > Actinopteri > Cypriniformes > Leuciscidae > Vimba > Vimba vimba. Next base: position 126,656 of record CM040838.1, on the reverse strand, counting down.
CTGACACAGGACAGATGCTGGAGCCGTGACACGATCATATTCCCTCTGTTTCTCCAGCTCTCAGAAAACCTCTCACTGACCTGTCCGAACTTACATGAGCGTAGAAACCTCTCGTTGACCTGTCCGATCTTACATGAGCGTAGAAACCTCTCGCTGACCTGTCCAATCGTACATGAGCGTAGAAAACCTCTCGCTGACCTGTCCGATCGTACATGAGCGTAAAAACCTCTTGCTGACCTGTCCGATCGTACATGAGCGTAGAAACCTCTCTCTGACCTGTGCGATCGTACATGAGCGTAGAAAACCTCTCGCTGACCTGTCCGATCGTACATGAGCGTAGAAAACCTCTCGCTGGCCTGTCCGATCGTACACGAGCGTAGAAAACCTCTCGCTGACCTGTCCGATCGTACATGAGCGTAGAAAACCTCTCGCTGACCTGTCCGATCGTACATGAGCGTAGAAAACCTCTCGCTGACCTGTCCGATCGTACAAGAGCGTAGAAAACCTCTCGCTGACCTGTCCGATCTTACATGAGCGTAGAAAACCTCTCGCTGACCTGTCCGATCTTACATGAGCGTAGAAACCTCTCTCTGACCTGTCCGATCTTACATGAGCGTAGAAAACCTCTTGCTGACCTGTCCGATCGTACATGAGCGTAGAAACCTCTCTCTGACCTGTCCGATCGTACATGAGCGTAGAAAACCTCTCGCTGACCTGTCCGATCGTACATGAGCGTAGAAAACCTCTCGCTGACCTGTCCGATCGTACAAGAGCGTAGAAAACCTCTCGCTGACCTGTCCGATCGTACATGAGCGTAGAAAACCTCTCGCTGGCCTGTCCGATCGTACACGAGCGTAGAAAACCTCTCGCTGACCTGTCCGATCGTACATGAGCGTAGAAAACCTCTCGCTGACCTGTCCGATCGTACATGAGCGTAGAAAACCTCTCGCTGACCTGTCCGATCGTACAAGAGCGTAGAAAACCTCTCGCTGACCTGTCCGATCTTACATGAGCGTAGAAAACCTCTCGCTGACCTGTCCGATCGTACATGAGCGTAGAAAACCTCTCGCTGACCTGTCCGATCTTACATGAGCGTAGAAACCTCTCGCTGACCTGTCCGATCGTACATGGGCGTAGAAAACCTCTCGCTGACCTGTCCGATCTTACATGAGCGTAGAAAACCTCTCGCTGACCTGTCCGATCTTACATGGGCGTAGAAAACCTCTCGCTGACCTGTCCGATCTTACATGAGCGTAGAAAACCTCTCGCTGACCTGTCCGATCGTACATGAGCTTAGAAAACCTCTCGCTGACCTGTCCGATCTTACATGGGCGTAGAAAACCTCTCGCTGACCTGTCCGATCTTACATGAGCGTAGAAACCTCTCGCTGACCTGTCCGATCTTACATGGGCGTAGAAAACCTCTCGCTGACCTGTCCGATCTTACATGAGCGTAGAAAACCTCTCGCTGACCTGTCCGATCTTACATGGGCGTAGAAAACCTCTCGCTGACCTGTCCGATCTTACATGAGCATAGAAAACCTCTCGCTGACCTGTCCGATCGTACATGAGCTTAGAAAACCTCTCGCTGACCTGTCCGATCTTACATGAGCGTAGAAAACCTCTCGCTGACCTGTCCAATCGTACATGAGCTTAG
>CM040838.1:5000-115000 GCA_022828995.1 Vimba vimba | reverse complement strand
CTCTAGGTTTCCACGTGCCGATTCCCCGGTCCATTGTTCCTCGACCGCTGCGGTTTGGTAAATGTCACAGCTGTGAGGCTGTACGGCAGATCAATATTACATCATTTCTCTCAATTAGAGAAAGCTTATCGTTAGTCTCAGGAAGTCTTATCTATATTCAGCTGAGCTTTCCAAGTTACAGGGCAAGAGTTACATGGTAGATAAAAGGCCAGCATGATTCCCTCAGATAATTCAATTCTCATCATATTGAATCGATGACATTGGTCAGACTTTCCAGCCTCCAGAAACCTTTAACTAGCTGTAGATTTATTTGCACACAACGTTGACTTGTTTTATTGGTACTTTAGTTCTGCTTTACATTTGGGGACTGTACATGCTTTGTATCTGCTGAACCTTTTAATATCTTACATTCTGGGAAGTAAATGTAAATGAGGTTACTGTCGATCCCTGAATTATCACTATTCTGTCCTGTCTATTGAGGTTTAAGATTTGAGCACTTAAATATGGTTTAATCTTCTTTATCTCTTTGAAATGGATTTATCTTTGAACGTGAGTGCCGACGTCTTTAACCCTCTGGAGTCTGAGCTGTTTTCTGGGTCCTGGAGGTGTTCTGACATGCTCTGACATTTGTGCTTTTTTCAGTTATTTATAAACATGTTAATGGCAAAGGTGTAAATTCACTCTATATAGCACAAACAGGGCTACCAAAATATTTGATCAACATGCATGTATATGTTTGAATTTTTAAGAGAATAATGTTTATGCGTGGTTATTGGAAAAAATAAAAATGAAAGTTGCAGAAATAAGGCCACAAAACACATACTAAATATGTGGCAATAAGACTTTTGACTAATGGATGTCCTCGCCTATAGTTTTTTCTTCAAAATTATGTGAAAATAGTCTTGCTTTATCGTTCACATAAAACCATACATTGATTTGAATTGATGTAAAACAGGTTTTGCTTGGAAAGCCAATATGCGAGGGGGGTGTGAACGAGGAGTGGTTTACACCTGAGAAATACAATGTCCCACCCACTCTGCATAATGAGCCATTCATTCAGGTGTGACACTGACTGAGCCACAATGCAATGACAAAAGATATATTTAGAAGAAGACTTATATTGACCATTTAAGATTTTGCTTACATCTATCTTGTAAATATGTTTTGCTATTTTATTAAAAAGGTTACAACAACAATAATTACAATTTCAACAATATTTCAAGTGTACTCTTTCTTTGTAAAAAAAAAAAAAGATTATAGGCCTACATTTTATCTATGTATTCATTACTTTGAATATAGCTTCTGGCAAAGATGAAGTTGACGATAGGCTATTGACTCGCGATCTTCGCAGTAGGCTAGTGAACGCACCGGAGTAAAATGCACATATATTAGGCTACATAGTTTTTTTGTTTTGGATGGTTTTGTTTAGAACCAGCTTTCTGTAAATATATTTCATTTTTTTTAGACATGTGAGGCGAGTAGGCTACGGTCTGGTTCATGATGATCTCCAGTTCAGACCTTATGTTGTGATTGCTAGCTAGCCTATATTTACTTTAAATCCAGGAAATTTGTTAATGAAAAAAATATTAAAATTAAGATACAATTGATACAAAACGAAATTCGTTTTAAAGAAAGGATTTGTACTTTCTGTTTTGAGGTCTCTGTGAATGTTTGAAAGTCTTTTAGTGCTTAGAGCGCTCGCGTCCATAATGGAGAACTGTCACGTAATATTGTTTTTTTCCTCATAAATGCGAACACGAAAAATAAAAGACAAAAGACTTTTAAGTAAAACTTACTCCGAAATTGTGTCCTCGGCGGAATTCGCTCTTCAATATGCTGCCGTTCGTCGTCTGAGTTACAATCTTCCTCTGAGGAAACAACCCGGTATCATGCATTCTTCCTCGCTGTCCAGAATCATCTGAATGGCGTCTTCATTACCAGAGAAGCGTGCCATACTCAAAACGCGATGAACTATCAGTAAGTCTGATAGAAACTGTGTTTTTATGGCATTGATCGGGGGCGTATGTGATGCATACTAGATCACCTAAACTATTTACATGTGAATCGCGCCGGGGGCGGGGCGGCCGCAGCTGATTATAGAGATAATGAGGCAGAAGGAAAAACGGTACCTCTCCTTGCTTTCAAACGGATTACATGAGTTGAAAACATTTGTTTTTTATATAAATTACTTCATTTAAAAGAAGAGATTTCAAGCTTCATAAAGACACAACTCACGTGTCTGTGTGAGAAGTATTCGCTGAGTTATGATTCATTTTCGGACGTGTTTCAGAATGGACTACACGGACAGAGAGAAGGCAGAACTCGCTTCGTTTTTTTTTTTCTTTATTTGGCAAAAAGCACCACACTTTGTTTTTATTGTGAGTATACACAAAAATAATACACATTTAACAGAATCGATTGATGTATGAAACTCCAATGGAAAATCAAAGTCAACAGAGTATTTATGAGTTTCTTTTACACTGATAAAAAAAAAGCGAGCTGGTATCGCCGGCGATACCGTCGACCTCTGGGGGTTAAATCAGTTCAGAGCAAATAACAGGCTTTATTTGTCCTCTTGTGTCTGTTGTGTACAGGATCCACTGAGTCTGTTTGTATTGATTGGGAATGATGATAGCTTTCCTAGAAAATGGATGAGCTGTTGATTTGTACTTTTCATTTTCAGAAATCCTATAGCATAATGCTCACTGCAGGAACCAGAATCAAATCATCTTCCACTTGAGTTGATCCAGTCCATGCGAGTCGATTCATATTCACTTTAGCCAGCTGCAGTTCTCCGTCGAGTCGAGAGTTCTCATGTTGTTCTCTTGAGTGTTTTTCATAGGAACAAATAATCTCTTCATAATATTGAGCAAAAGATGAAGACCACATCTAATCTTTTGGAGAGTTAAGCGTGTGCAAACAACTGTTGGTGAATCACAATTTGTGAGTCCATCATTTGAAGGTGCTTCATAATCAAATTCCACAGACCAAACGCAGCTAATTTTTACATGCTGTTTAATTTAGATCTGAAATCGATCATGCCACAGTAATAGACCAGCACTGCAAATGAGTTTCTTCATTTAAAAAAAAACTAAAGCATTTTCCACAGACAACAACAATACTGTGGATAAGAATTATTTGTCTACCCATGCAGAAGTACTAGTTATTTCATGAACATGACTTCTGTTTACCTGCTAGGGTTAGTTTCCCAAATTAAACTCTGATGCCACGAACCTCGCAGACTTCGCTGTCAGATCCAGTGACTGGAACAACTCCTCACATTCGCAGTCTGAGAACCTAAACGTGACTTTACACTGACCAGTCAGTTCTTATATATAAACATCTCACTTTGTGGGTTTGCATGAAGTTGCAGGGAACTGAAGGAGCCGGTGCGTGTTCATGATCCTGTGGATGAAAGTGTATGTAGATCTGCTGTTCTGGCTCCAGCAGGAGGAACGCCTCTCGTGAGCTCATGTTGTTGGACGTCTCTCAGCAGGAACGGCTGTCTTCTATCACTCTTACCCCGAGGTGGACCTGCATGGCATTGAAATCAGTGGATATTTGCTGTCCTGCTCTGCCTGTGACTGAGCTTCGTTTCCCAGTGATCGCAGAGGCAGGAAGTGATGATTCTCACTTCCTGTGTCCGTCTGATGGGCTTCACTTCAGGGATCAGGACTGGAGGCAGACGCTTCGGCTTAAGCCTCTCCGGCCACTAAGAGACACGATTACACCCGGTGTCCCTCCTCACTCACACCTCTATAATGTCCCTCTCCCTCTCTCTCTCTCTCTCTCTCTCTGTCCCTCATCTCTTCTAGAACTGCGTTTCACTGCTCTTCTGGTCTGAGTATCTGCTTTCTGCACTGTGCTGGAAGTGTGGCAGAGCAGAACAGGCTTCACACGCTGGAAGGAAGATATAATTGATATCATGAATCCAGTACTGTTATATGTCTCCTTCCATTAACATCTGTGTGTGTTCTGCGAGTAATGTCCCTCCTCCACCAGAAGAACTGAGAGACAGAACACATGCTGTGTCCTTCAGGGACGGTGACGGTCACTTAACGTTGATCCTTTCCAAACATGCACACAGATGAGATGACGGAGATCGTGAATCGGCCGACAGAATCTCTGAATGCCCTGTTAAGTGGACATGTCGAGTTTGGTTAACATCACATCCCTTTAATGAGATTTTAGGTAGGAGAATGAAATGCTGACAGATAAATAGATGAGGGCCGACACATAACACCATTAAATACTGTAGGGAAAAAGAGTGTGCGCAGAATTCAGGCTGCAGTGAACTTACAAATGTGAAACGCTTATGTAACCGAGGCACTTTTCATGTCCATGTGGACCGACTGACGTATAGAGAGTCTGAGACAGGAGTCTCGTCCTCCAACATCTCACTCGCTGTGCACACATTATTTACTGTCCACGAGTAGATTGACAAATGAATGGAACTACGTTTGTCTCTTTTAATGAATCATTCAACTAGGAGTTACCAGTTTGATCTGTCGAATCAGACGAATACTTCACTGAACTGAAGTTATGATTAATTTCAGTTATCTCAAAATTATGCTAGTATCAAATTTGTGATAGCTTTACCATTACCATTGTCATGAAGTCCATTATTCATTTTAATATGAATGCATTGTGACATGGGTTATGATAATCCCATGCTAGATCAATATCTATTCAGGAGCCAAAAGACTTTTTAGTTGACAAATGACAGAATCAGGGTGTACTTGTAGCTGGATTTGGTATAAATTAGTTCCAGTTATAAGCTGTCAAGCTGCAATCAGAACAAAACATTACTCTGTTTTGATAGAATGTGTTGATTTATGATTTTTGCATGTCATTCATACAAAGTTTCCCTTAAAATTAGACCTAAACAATATCCAATAATATTTTTGTTATATATATATATATATATATATATATATATATATATATATATATATATATACAGCTAGTTTTTTAGTGTGTGTATATACAGCTAGTTTTTTAGTGTGTGTGTGTGTGTGTGTGTGTGTATATATATATATATATATACACACACACACTAAAAATACAGTATATTAAAATACTATTATTACTAATATTTACACAGCAAAACTTAGAGAGAAAAAGCAGTAGAGATTTTCTGCAGTGCTTATATAAGATAAACACCATGGAAACGTATGCGTCTGCCAGATTATCAGTTATGGTTAGTCATGCATTGATTTTTGTGTGTCTGAAGCTGAAGCTGAGGTTCTCCCTCACACATTCTGCTGATCTGAGAGAAACTGCTGTTTGTGTGACTTTCATGAATTCACTGCGCAAAACAAGATTCCCTGTGCGGGTGAAAACACATCTGAGAAGCGCTGAGCTCATGAGCGACACACAGTAACCGTCGACCCATGGACACACACACACACACACACACTAACTGTCCAACGGTAAAGGTCCGTCGCTGGGCTGTCACACACACACACACACACACACACACACACACACACACACTAACTGTCCGACGGTAAAGGTCCGTCGCTGGGCTGTCACACACACACACACACACACACACACACACACACACACACACACACACACACACTCTAAAGGCCTATTTATACTTCTGCGTCGAACTGCCGCCGTAGCTACGTCGTAGGCTGTGTGTAGCGCGCGTACCCTACGGCGTACCCTGACGTGCACCTCTCCAAAAATGTAACAACGCGTCAATTCTACGCGGACGCAAAGCGCTGTGATTGGTCTGCCAGAACCCCTCCCTCGGGGTTTCACATGCTCCCTAGGTGCGCGGACAACGACGCAGAAGTATAAATTAAAACCAACACGTTGCCTACGGCGTATGGGCTCCGGCGTAGGTCCGACGCAGAAGTATATTGAGGCCTTAACTGTCCGACGGTAAAGGTCCGTCGCTGGGCTGTCACACACACACACACACACACACACACACACACACACACACACACACACACACACACACACACACACACACACACACACACACACACACACACACACACTCACTCACCTGTCAGACTCGTTCATCTGGACGTTAGGCTGTTTTGATTTCATTCAACTTCCCTCGCACTTGTTAGCGTGATTGATCAGCAGGCGTCTGTACGTCTAGAGCTGTGTGTTCTCACTGCTTCTCTGGGTTTAAAGCTGTTTATATTCAGCTTATTTTGTTTGGGAGTTTTTTTTTTTTTCATTTGGAACTGGAACTAAAAGAGAATTATGGAGCTTAAAATATGACAATATGATTTGAATTTGAATGGTATAAATTTGAATATGACTAAATGATTTGAATTTGAATTGTATAAATTTGAATCTGACAAAATGATTTGAATTTGAATTGTGTAAATTTGAATATGACAAAATGATTTGAATTTGAATTGTGTAAATTTGAATTATTTGCAAGTGTAAAAATAGTTCTGAATTTGATTTTTTTTTAAAAAACAAATATTGAACATTTGAAATTTAACAAATTGAAATGTTTTTATGGCTGAATTTTATAGACATGTATTTTCAAACAGCTAGTTTTTTGTTCTGAATTCGTATACTGCAAATATTCAGTTTAAAAAAATACAGATTCAAGTTTTCAAGATGAAGAAATTCGGAACTTCAAATTCAGTTTTCTAAAATTCAAGTTCAAAAATTCAAGTCTTACAGAAAGTAGGTCACAGGTCATCCACAGGGAAGAGTAAAGGATCTCAGATAAGTCGAACAGAGCATTTTGGCTGCACTGCAGTAGTTTTCTGCCGCAAACGCGGTGTTGGTTCAAGAGAATCCGTGTATCTTTCGTTCAGTCATTTTTTTATTTAATATTAAGAGTAGAAAAAATGAGAAAACAGCTTGAGTATTAGATTTCTAATATTCTAATAGTCCGCTGCAGCAGTTGCACAGAGCTTACAAAACTTAACGCGTGTATTGCAACTATAGGCTACATTTAATTTTCTCATCAAACAACTAGACTAACGAATGGCTCGGTACAACAGAAGAGCCAAGAAAGGGCTTTTTCTCTGTGTAGACCAGCAGTTGGTCTGAATTTGCTATAACCTATAGCCTATTTTACGGACTGTATAGGCTAAGTCACGTTTTATCATGAAACACTCTGTGATTTATTCCAAAGTGACTCAGGCACATATAATGCATTTAACGTTAAATAATCTAAATATTGACTTTCAAAAGTAGGCGCGCCAAGAAGGCTATTCTCTGTAGTTTGGTTCATTTTTGGTGAGCGCCAGAAGATCAAGAGACCGAGACGCGCTAAAGCAGCGCATCATGTTGTTTTATTTATTTTCCAATGCCATTATATTTTGCCAAAATATATTATGCCAAAATATATTATATTTTGTAGTCAAAGATCAGCATTATATTTTGTAGTCAAATTCAAATCATTTAGTCATATTCAAATTTATACCATTCAAATTCAAATCATATTGTCATATTTTAAGCTCCATAGAGAATAGGTCTACTGTACTAGAGTCGATGTACACATCATCAGTGGAAAACAACATCATGCTACACAATCCTGCTTTATAGAGACCTTGTGACTTATGCATATGCTACACATACGCTACACATTTCAAAATGATCTCCTGTCCGTGTCTCTGCAGGATCCTCACACACATTTCATTTTCAATCTAACTCATGTACATAAACTTCACAAATACATCTGATTATGAATAATAAAGAATAATAATACTGATGCATAATACAACTGATTATGAATACTGAAAATAACATTAAACAAAAAATATTTTAGTCTTCAGAGTGTTTTTTATTTTTAATGGAAAGATCCTTAATCCCTCTGGCACCATGACCAATCAGATCTGTGAACACACTCTCTCCTGTGTCTCGATTTGATCAGGATTTGATCAGGATTTGATCTGGATTAGATCAGGATTTGATCAGGATTAGATCTGGATTAGATCAGGATTAGATCAGGATTTGATCAGGATTTGATCAGGATTAGATCAGGATTTGATCAGGATTTGATCAGGATTTGATCTGGATTAGATCAGGATTTGATCAGGATTTGATCTGGATTTGATCAGGATTTGATCTGGATTTGATCAGGATTTGATCAGGATTTGATCTGGATTTGATCAGGATTTGATCTGGATTTGATCAGGATTTGATCTGAACTGCTGTTTGCTAGAAAGCTCGAGCTGCACAACTCTCAGGTTCCTGCGCTGATGGTGGTGGGGCTCCTGACATTTATAGAGAACAAATTACAGTAATTTGCTGGTACAGCTGTACTAGTACAGTCATGTGGTTTCAGACATTTAGAAATGTATAAAATATTTAAATGTCTGCCTAAACATTGGTTGTGGGCTCTTAAAGCAGTGAGTTGTCATGGTCCTTTTAGCACTGTTGCCTTGCCTCTCAGAAGAAGGTCCGTCTGAGAGTTTGTTCTCCCAGTGTCTGCGAGTGTGTGTGTGTGTGTGTGTGAGTGTGTGTGTGTGTGTGAGTGTGAGTGTGTGAGTCTCTGTGTGTGTGTGTGTGTGTGTGTGTGTGTGTGTGTGTGTGTGTGTGTGTGTGTGTGTGTGTGTGTGTGAGTGTGAGTGTGTGTGAGTGTGAGTGTGTGTGTGTGTGTGTGTGTGTGAGTGTGTGAGTGTGAGTGTGAGTGTGAGAGTGTGTGTGTGTGTGTGTGTGTGTGTGTGTGTGTGTGTGTGTGTGTGTGTGTGTGTGTGTGTGTGAGACGGACTGGCCATCTGTCCCGAGTGTTTTCTTGACTCCAGCAACCCAAACCATGCCTGTATGTATGGATGGATTCATGTCTATATTTCCTCAGAGTAGTTTATAATAGTTTCCCTGATATATGATGTCTCTGTCTGGAAGATGTGCACAGTGCATATTATGGATTTATTAATAGATAATTATTAATTATTAATTTATTAATAATATTAATAACCAAAGAAATAGAAAAAATGAAATAAGAAAATAAATACATATTGTCACGGTCACCAGCTAGTCACCACCTCACTACATTTCCCATGATCCTCCCTGGCCCTCACCTGCATGCACTACCCAATCACAGAGGACACTAATCTCCTGCACCTGTTGTCTATCAGCCATGGACTACTTAAGCACACACCTCAGTCACACACATCGTCTGTTCTCCCAAGCGGATACTAGACTGATACGTGAAATGCTACTTACATGTTGACGGTGTCTCTATGAAAGATTCCTAACCCTTCTCCAGCATTCCACGATCTGCGCTCTGCCATCTCCACAGTCGTTCTCCTTCGTCTCCATGCATTTCCCTGTCACTGTGGTTTCCTTCTGGTCATCGATGACTGAGGTGTGTGTGCTTCCCAACCATCATTCTCCCACTCTGTTGTGTTCAGGAAAGGACTATTACTCTCAGTTGGCATCTCATCATCCCTCATCACACTGTTTCCGCCTGCTATCAACGTGTGGACATTCTCTTTGCAATTTCAATAAACTGATGTTAAACGTTCTCCGGGTTCTCCTATCGTTACACATATAAACAAAGTTGTGTTTTTGTAGTCTTGGGCATCGTGGTGTTTCCCCTGTAAATCGTTTTTTTCCCATATTCATTCTATGGGGGGACCAGTCTCACATTACCGCTGCTTCAGGAAGAGATGCAGTTCAGCACATGCACACGGTCACTGGTCTGGCTCTGGAGGACCGTGATGGACCACTGAACTGTGTGTAGTGACGCTCGGCTCTTCTGAAGGTGACTGATGGATTATCGCCAAGAGCAAAGTCCAAGGAAAGTTAACCCATGGTTTAAGGCAGGGGTGGGCAAACTACGGCCCGCGGGCCACATGCGGCCCGTTAGGCTGTTTAATCCGGCCCGTCGAGTATTTAAAAAATTGTCTTAAGATCGCATTAATTTTGCCTTTTTCTTGCAATACTTTGCGTTATATATAAATTGCGTTGCATATATTTGACAATCGGAATATCAGATATTTCATGCCATAGCTAACAAATGTAAAAAAGGAAAAATGACATAAAAGCAGATCATCATTCATTCAGCGCTGTTGTGGCTGCCGTGTGTCACGTAAGCTAGACGCGTCACCATGGAAACCAAACAGACAGCAACTTAAGCGCATAGACTTGGTGCACGTTAATGTTTTTTCCTTTTTTTGAAAACTCACAGAGAAAAAAATGTTTGGTAACCGCTTGCACACGTTTAGTTTTTCCTTTGATTTTTCTGCTATTTAGTTTTGCTACTCTGGATTTGTGGATGTATCCTCCTGACTGATTCCGTTTACAAAACCTTTATCGCCCGGCTTTCGACTACGCTCCCCTGACGTCTGCCATGTACAGAACCCGGTTTTGTTCATTAAATGTTCTGATCTGCATTTGCTTTTTATGTTTTATTTTATTATACTTAAAATAAATTTGTATATTCGTTTATTTCGTTTTTTTCCAAATTTTCGTTTTTTAAAAATTAACCTCAAAACATAACATGCTAAATGGGGGATATCTAGCATAAAAAAAATGTATTGTCAGAATGTCTCTCAGTTGTTGAATTTCGCGCAGACGTTGCCACAACGTAAATGTGTTTGCCCAGCCCGATCTCATGAAAGTGCGAATACCACGAATTGTATTTGTAGTTCTTATGAAACGCAGTTTTCGCGTGCATATGATACGCACTTAAAGGGACAGTTCGCCCAAAAATGAAAATTCGGTCATCATTTACTCACCCTCAAGTTGTTTCAAACCTGTATGAATTTCTTTTTTCTGCTGAACACAAAAGAAGATATTTTGAAAAATCTCGGGTAAACCAAACAGTTGATGGACTCTATTGACTTCCATAGTATTTTTTTTCCTACTATGGAAGTCAATGGGGTCCATCAACTGTTTGGTTACCGACATTTTTCAAAATATCTTCTTTTGTGTTCAGCAGAAAAAAGAAATTCATACAGGTTTGAAACAACTTGAGGGTGAGTAAATGATGACAGAATTTTCATTTTTGGGCGACTATCCCTTTAATGGCGTGTAATAGGCACGCACTCCGCACCCCTAATCCTAACCAAAGGGTTTACAGTGCGCAGCATATGCACGCAAAAAAAAATATTTTTGGCGTATAAATGGCACGAGAAATAAAATTCGTGGTATAGATACGCACTTTAATGAGATCGTGTTTCATAATCTGCTACTGGGCCGGCCCTCTGTCAAATTTTAAAACCCAGTGTGGCCCTTGAGCCAAAAAGTTTGCCCACCCCTGGTTTAAGGTCATCTGAATGTCCCCCAAATATAAAGAGTTGTGCTCAGATGTCAGACATCAGCTGGTGTGTGTCAAGAGATTAAAACACTGTGGAGAATGTCTCCATCTGCTCTTTTGAGTGACAGTTGTGCAGTTTTATTAGTGCACATTGCTCCATCTCAAATGCAGCCATAATTGTGATCATGCAAATCTTTCATGTTTTAATTTATTGAAAAAAAATTACGCCTTTTATTAATTTCTTTATTATTCATTTTTACTTGTTATGAATCTATTCTTTATCAATTCTAGATGTACATGTAATTGTACGTTGATTTCTTTGAGCGTATTTTCCTTCAGACTTGATTCCATGATGTGCATCTGTTTTCATCTCTATAATTCAGGAACATGGTGACCGAACCAGATCTGCTGGTACATGTTGACTTGAGCTCATCCTCTAATGGTTGCCAAAGGAAGTACCAAAGACTTTATTATGTACATTCTCTAGTACCTTCCTGTTTCATAAGCACAGCATATAAAATGCTAAGTTTCTGAAGACTCAGGGCTTCTTGTCTCTCTTTTCATTCTGCAAATATCTTTTTTCCCCTCTATACTCTGATCTTCACAAACTTTATCTGTTAGATACACTACTTTGGATTTTGTTATCCATTAACTAAGATTTTTCTATCATATTTTGAATATGTGCTATTACAGTTTTAATATTTACTTGATTCATTCGTTGTCTTTATAATTTTACATTTTATTTAATACAATTTGATCTGACGTAATCATTGCTCTTCTGCCTAGATCTCCCTGCATCAATCCTATACATTATATACAGTTCATCACATTTGACTATTTGAAGCTATTATTGCTTTGCTGAATGTTATTTTTAATTCATGTTAGCACAAGACCACAGTCCCCCTGTGGTGAAAATCCAGCTTTTAATGTTTATGTGTCTATGTGGTGTTTTTAATCTGCTTTAAGACAAACCATGTGTAAATTCATAAGTCGACACCATTGTCACAAACTACCTTGTAACCAATCAGGTCAACGTGTGATCGTCAGCCAGTGGATCTCTGAGCTGAGTGAGTGAGTGGAGGTGGGGCTCATTTGCATATTCATAGAAACGCGTATACTAAATGAGGCAAGGGTATCGGGTTACATTCAAGATATTTTAAGGCATGAAGATTTTTTTTTAAGGAAAAAAACTTTTAAATATGTAATTATGGTGATCAAAGATGAGTTTTAAGGGATAAAATGATTGACTACAGGAGGACTTTAACTCCTCAGGTTAGGGTTGGATCTTTACATGAGTTCAGTGTGTTGCAGCAGTCGTGCCGTCAACAGACACTCGTATCGCAGGACCGACTCTTAGTGTCTGATTGCCCTGGAGTTGAACATAATTTCATCATGGGTTTTGCCTCATGGCCGAGGTGCTTTATGTGTTGCCATCAGGCAATCTTGCAGTGATACAGAAGACCGAGCAGAAGAGGTGACAGTAAGCATAAAAAAAAGGAAAAATAAACGGCATTATCTTAGCCCGGAAACAGGCTTCAGGGACAGAACCATTGTTACTGTGAGCTGCAGCAACTGGCAGAGATTTCTCAGAGCTAAATTACAGTGCAAATTCACAAATGGACAGCAATAATTGCAGGCTTTGTGTTGCTAAATAGAGGCTCAGAGAGCATGTGTGACCCGAAGCCTCCCTTAACAAGCAGATTCTGTCTCGTTTAGTGACAGTGGCTCAGGAAACAGATTATCCTCCTAAACGAGTCCACATCCTCTTTTATTCCTGTCCAGACACACGCATGCACACACACTCACACACACGCACGCACGTACGTACGCACGCACGCATACACACACACTCACAGACACACTCACAAACACACTCACAGACACACACACACACACACACACACACATATGCAGTGATTTAAGATTACTTTGCATCAGTGGGGTTTCTCAGCTCTACATCATATTCACATGCTGTGTTTAAATGAGTGTGTGTAATTGCAGATCCGTTTGCTATGGAAACAAAAGGCTTAATTGATCTCTGCACGCCTGCAGCCCGTACTGAGATACAGAGTGACACGTGTTTTGATGAAAACACAAAACCAACAAGCTGGAATGTGACATCTGGTTGTGGGGGATTGAGCCTGTAATCAGAATTATGTGAATCAGGCAAAGAAATTCATGAAAGCCTTGCAAATATGCTGAACGCAAAACATTCATCAAATGGATGATTCTCTGTGTAATTGCGGTTCATGCTTTTGAAAATACGTAAATACTTTCAGGTCAAGTCATCTCCCCCCGGTTTCACAGACAAGGCTTAAGCTATTCCCAGACTAAAATGCATGTTTGAGCTGTCTTAACTGAAAGCAACTTGCACTGACGTAATACTAAAATATGTCAGTGCCATTGTTTTGTCTCAAGATGCACACCAGTAATGTTTTTTTCTAAGGCATGTTTAGAAAAGCTACTTAGATCTCCTAATTGAACTAAGGCCTAGTCCTGGCTTAATCTAAACCCTGTCTGTGCAACCGGGCCCTTATGTTTTATACACGACATTATAAGATAAACAGAGATTTGCTGATGTTCCTATGACCACAAATTTGGTCCTGACTACCTTGTAAATATTACATGGTCCATGTTTACATTACAGTACAAAATTAGTTTTTCTATAAGTTTCCCCTTTTGTGTAAATGGTGATAAAAACTGAAAGACTAACACTTGTGTAGGTGTTAAAATTGTAAAATGTAAAAATTAAAAACAATTTAGATTCAGAATATATCAAGTCAAGTCATGTTCATTTATATAGCGCTTTTAACAATGTAGATTGTTTCAAAGCAGCTTTACAAATTCAAAGTTATTTGATTGATTCGCTTCCGTCGCAACGGGGGCCGCTAAGACGACACCATTCTCTCTACAGACTTTAAACGTGAACCTGTGAGAAACGCTGATGGCGTTCACATGCGCATTAAGAATTGGTTCTATAGTTATGTGCGTTTGAATATATGTGCGCAGGTTTGGAATTCCCTACAAGCCAAGCCTAAACAAAGTACTGGTCTTTTCTTATAAATTTTGATACAGAATTTTATTTTATTTTGTCACTTCGGGGTAGGAACGCTAAACGAATTTTCCCAACAACGCTTTATCTGTAGAGTGGTAAAGGGATCCTCCATAGGGAGAGACTAGTTGGCACTTCAGCACTGCGTTGACATCGGGTCCAGGCGAAGGTCCTTCATCAGATCTGGATACGGCCTGGATCCGGCAGGCTGTGGGAAAACCTCGGGATAAACAAAGACACTAAAATTAGCATAGATGCCATTGTTCTTATGATGTAACGAGTACATCAGGATTTATGGGAAGTGTTCCCGGTTCCGGCTGACCTAATCTATGCAGCCTAACATTGAATTATAGAAGTCTATAATGTATTATGTGAATGCTAGGTCAAAGAGATGTGTCTTTAATCTAGCTTTGAACTGACAGAGTGTGTCTGCTTCCCGGACAATGTTAGGAAGACTGTTCCAAAGTTTTGGTGCTAAATAGGAGAAGGATCTACCGCCAGCAGTCGATTTAGATATTCTAGGTATTATCAACTGGCCGGAATTTTGAGATCGCAATAGACGTGAAGGACTATAATGCGTTAAGAGCTCGCTCAAGCACTGCGGTGCTAAACCATTTAGTGCTTTGTAAGTAATCAGCAATAATTTTAAATTAATGCAATGTTTAATAGGCAGCCAGTGCAGTGTCGACAGAACCGGGCTAATATGGTCATACTTCCTGGTTCTGGTAAGAACTCGAGCTGCTGCGTTTTGAACTAGCTGTAGTTTGTTTATTAAGCGTGCAGGGCAACCACCCAGTAGAGCATTACAGTAATCTAGCCTTGATGTCATGAACGCATGAACTAATTGTTCCACATTTGTAGTGATGTATGTCTCGAGACCGGTCTTGGTCTCGAGACAACACGTGTCAGCAGCGGTCCTGACATGTGTTGTCTAACTCCAGTAGAGTTCAGAATGTCTGTAAATGCCAATCCCAATGCATCTTTTTCATTATCTACATGTATATTAAAATCACCAACAATTAGTACTTTATCTGCAGTCAATATTAATTCTGATAGAAAGTCCGCAAATTCTTTGATAAAATCTTTATGGTGCCCTGGTGGCCTGTATACAGTAGCCAGTACAAATCTCAAACGTGATTTATCATTTACACTATATATTTTTACATTAAGCACCAACACTTCAAAAGAAGTATATTTAAAACGCCTCGGTTACGACTGTAACCTCGGTTCCCTGAAGAGGGAACGAGCGTTGCGTCGAGAATGACGCTATGGGGAACGCTTTGCGTGATGACGTCTTGAAGCACATGTAAAATCAGTCCAATGGTGTGGCGGAACGTCAGAGGCGGGTGACGTCACGTACCAGGAAGCTATAAAAGCCGGCCCGAAACAGAAAACGAAAGCTTCGTAAAAGTCTGAAGTCGAGCTGACAGGCATGAAGGAGATATGGCAAGGCGACGCAACGCTCGTTCCCTCTTCAGGGAACCGAGGTTACAGTCGTAACCGAGGCGTTCCCTTTCAAGGGAACTCCCGTTGCGTCGAGAATGACGCTATGGGGAACGTCTATACCAACGCCTCCATAGCTACGAATGTCTGTCCTGTGTGTAATCTGGAGAGCAGCACTAGGAAGACAAAACATGAGACCCTGGAGCAGAGTCTAAATCCAGAGAGTAAAACCTGACGAAAGTGTGCGGTGAGGACCAGCCTGCCGCATCACAGACGTCCTGTAAAGAAACTCCTGAAATAAGGGCCTTAGAGGCCGCCATACTCCTCGTCGAGTGCGACCGGACAGCCAAAGGAGAAGGCTGCCCAGCCGCCTCATAAGCAAGTGAGATAGCCTCGACCACCCACTTGCTCATCCTTTGCTTAGACACTGGACCCCCTTTGTTAGGGGACCCAAAGCACACAAATAATTGATCACTTTTTCGCCACAGGGCAGCTCTGTGGACATAAGCATCTAACGCCCGCACAGGGCAAAGCAAATTATTAGCCTCCTGGTCCGCATTTTGAAAGGGAGGAGGACAGAAGGCCTGCAGAACAATAGGTCTGACCACATTAGTGGGGACCTTGGGGATATAGCCTGGTCTCGGATGAAGAAACGCTTTGATCATACCCGGAGCAAACTCCAAGCATGACGGAGCAACCGACAACGCTTGGAGATCCCCTATTCTCTTGAGAGAGGAAACAGCAAGAAGGAAAAGAGCTTTCAGCGTTAAAAACTTCTCAGGAACCTCCTCAATTGGCTCAAAGGGGGCCAGGGACAAGCCTTGTAACGCAATGGACAGGTCCCATGGCGGAACCCTAGAGCGAACTGCAGGCCTCAGCCTCCAAGTGCCACGAAGGAAACGAGATATCAAAGGGTCTTTCCCCACAGACATTCCACCCAAAGGAATGTGGTAAGCACCTATGGCCGCCACATAAACCTTTAAGGTGGACGGGGTCAGACCTGCAGTGAACCGGTCCTGCAGGAACTCCAGCACTGTACCAATTGGGCAGTTAACTGGGTCCAACCGACGGTCACTACACCAAGAAGTGAAGACTCTCCACTTCAGGGCATAAAGTTTCCTCGTGGAGGGAGCTCTGGATTGTAGAATGGTCTCAACAACCTCAGTTGAGAGACCTGACTCTATGAGCTGGGCCCCCTCAGAGGCCAAGCCCACAGGTTCCACAGTTCTGGGCGGGGGTGAAATATTGAGCCCCCTGCCTGGGACAGAAGGTCTCTCCTGACGGGTAACTCCAGAGGATGCCCGTCGAGGAGGGAGACCAGATCGGGAAACCATACTCTGCCCGGCCAACGCGGGGCTATAAGAAGCAGGCAAACCCGGTCCCTGCGAACTCTCTCCAGAACTCCTGGGAGCAGAGCAACTGGGGGAAAGGCGTACAGACGTAGCCTCGGCCACGTCTGAACCATAGCATCCAGTCCCAGAGGAGCTGGATGCGTGAGGGAGAACCAAAGTGGACAGTGAGACGTCTCTCGAGACGCAAACAGATCCACTTGTGCTTGGCCGAACTCCCTCCATATCAGCTCCACCACCTCGGGGTGGAGCCTCCATTCCCCGGGCCTCGGCCCCTGCCTCGACAGAGTGTCTGCTCCTATATTCTGGACCCCGGGGATGTAGGCTGCTCTGAGTGACAGCAACTTCCCCTGGGACCACAAGAGGATATGGCGCGCCAGATTGGATAATGGGCGCGAGCGCAGACCCCCTTGGTGGTTGATATAGGCGACTACCGACGTGTTGTCCGTATGCACTAACACATGGTGTCCCCTGAGATCTGTGATAAAGCTCCTCAGAGCCCGGAAGACGGCTAACATCTCTAGGCGATTGATATGCCAGGAACGATGATGGTCTTCCCACAGACCTTGAGATGAGCGACCCTCCAGGATCGCTCCCCAACCCGTGAGGGAAGCATCCGTCGTTAGCAGTTTGCGACGACAAGGAGCTCCCAACACTGGGCCCTGGGACAGGAACCAAGGTTTCTTCCACATAACCAAGGCACGTAGGCATCGCCGCGTGACCTTGATTGTGCGAAATGGGTTGCCCCTCGGGGAAAACCCCCTGGTCCTGAGCCACCACTGCAAGGGCCTCATGTGCAGCAGTCCAAAAGGTATCACGTTGGAAGCTGCCGCCATGAGACCCAACAGTCTCTGGAACTGTTTGACAGTGAGTAGCTGGCCTAGCTTTACACTTTTCACAGCTGCAAGGATGGACTCTATACGTGGCGGTGACAGGCGCGCCTGCATCGACACTGAGTCCCAAACCACGCCTAAAAAAGTGGTCCTCTGGAGTGGAGAAAGCACACTCTTCTTGGCGTTCAGCCGTAACCCCAGCTCTTTCATGTGGGCGAGAACAACATCTCGATGTTGAACCGCCAACTGATGCGACTGAGCTAAAATCAACCAATCGTCGATGTAGTTCAATATGCGAATACCCTGGAGGCGCAGCGGCGCCAGAGCTGCATCCATGCATTTGGTGAAAGTGCGGGGTGATAAAGCTAGGCCGAATGGAAGAACACGATATTGGTAAGCTTTGCCCCCGAAAGCAAACCTCAGGAACTTCCAATGACACGGACGGATGGAAATGTGGAAATATGCGTCCTTGAGATCTATCGTGACAAACCAGTCCTCGGATCTGATCTGTGGCACGATCTGTCTCAATGTTAACATTTTGAACTTGAGCTGCATGACTGACTCGTTCAGAACTCGAAGATCTAAAATGGGACGCAATCCCCCGTCCTTCTTTGGAACTATGAAGTACCGGCTGTAAAACCCGGTTTCCCTGTCGGAGGGAGGTACATATTCTATGGCCCCTTTCTCTAACAGAGTGTTCACTTCTTGTTCCATAACCAGAACCTGCTCGGGGGCCACCACTGTGGGCAGGACCCCCATAAACCGAGGAGGGCGTCTCTTGAATTGTATCTGATACCCTTTTTCCACGGTCTGCAGGACCCAACGAGAAACATTTGACAGTAGTTTCCACGCTGTCAAAGATTCTACTAGAGGTACCAGCCTCTCGAGACTGGTTTCTGGATTTTGTTGTTGTTGAGCAGTCAATTCGACGCCCTGTAACGGCGCACCGGCAGGGAGCGACCGAACAGACTGCTCTAACACCCTCCTCGGAGGGGGCGGGCATCCCGAGGCCACTACGTTTCCGGGTGGTCCTTGAGATATGTGCTCGCCGGAGACCGCTGCGCCCTGTAACACCTGAGGCGGCAGGGTTGGCAGAACGGTCCCCTGAGGGTACCGAAGAGAGACGGGCACCGTGAAAAGAGGTGTTAACCGCTCTGCTTCGGGGGGGACTACCCTCATTTGTCCTGAGCCCTCGGACGTCAGGACTTTTTCCCAGCAGCCTTCTTGGCGGTAATAACGGTCCGCAGATCCGTTCTACCCCTCGAGGGCTGCTGGGTTTGAGAGCGCCCTCCGTGTCCCCGAGATTTTTGTGGGGGAGCACGAGAGGACACACTCTGTTTTTGAGTGGCACGATGGCTAGCGCTCTTTTTAGAGGAGTGAGGCTGCTCCCGCTCAGCAGCCTCATAGAATGAACGGCGGGGGAGAAGTCTTTGGAGTGCAACTGCCTGTTTAGAGGCCTCTTGTGATTTAGCTATCGCACTGTTCACAACATCACCAAATAGACCATCAGTGGAGACCGGAGCATCTAAGAGAACATGTTTTTCTTTTTCTTTTATGTCGCTCAGATTGAGCCACAGATGCCTCTCAGTGGCCACCAGGGCTGCCATAGACCGCCCGATTGATTTGGCGGTCTCCTTGGTGGCCCTGAGAGACAGATCCGTGGCTCTGCGTAGTTCAGCCACTGTGTCTGGACCAATACCCCCGCCCTCCTCTAAATCCCCCAATAATTCAGCCTGATAGGCCTGCATAATAGACATCGTATGCAGACACGCTGCAGCTTGACCAGCGGCTGCATATGATTTATGAACCAGCGATGAAGTAAATTTTACTGGTTTAGAGGGAAGAGAGGGAGCCTTCAAGGAAGATGCCGTCGCTGGAGAGAGATAGCTCGCGAGCGTCTCTTCCACCTTCGGCATCTCCCCATAACCATGCTCTTTATAATTATGAATGGAAGAGTAGTGAGAGGTTTGTGTTGTGTAAACTCTGTAAGACATAGGTTTCCCCCACGATCTCGACACCTCGGTGTGGAGATCGGGGAAAAACGGAAGGCTTTTTCTCTGAGGCTGTGCACAAGATGGCAGGAAGCGTTCGTCGAGCTTACTTTTCGAGCGAACGTCCTGCCTATCCTCTGGCCACTCAATAGATAATCTGTGAACTGCTCTCGTGACAACATCGAGCAATTCCTCAAAAGCGTGAGACTGAGGTGGCGAATCCTCAGACTCAGCTTCAACACTAACAACGTCCAACTCCTCAGAGCTGGACAATTGCAGTATTGGTGCCTCCACCGGGGGGGAAGAAACCGCAACGCGTGCTTCCACACCCTGATGAGAGGCACTGGATCTATCAGAAGGTTGCTGAGATAAGGCAGAGCCCGTCTCAACATCCACTGATAGATCCATTTGCGAACCCCAGGTCTGAGATCGACGCTGAGCCTCGGCAGCAGCGGGACCAGAGCCCTGGGGAACGTGATCGGGGTTGAACCGTGCCAACCGGGATCGGAGCGTACGCAATGGAAGCGCACAGCAATGCACACAGTCACCACCCTCGAGTGCTGACTGGGCATGCTCCTCTCCCAAACAAACAACACAAAGAGTGTGTGTGTCACCTCCCGTTAAATAACGCGGGCAGGGATGGACACACACTCTAAACTGCTGCTTGCTCGCCATACTGAATATATATATATATAGACAGACAACACCAAATAACAAGGACAGATTCAACACAGAGCGCAACTGAAGACTCAGAAAGCTTTCGTTTTCTGTTTCGGGCCGGCTTTTATAGCTTCCTGGTATGTGACGTCACCCGCCTCTGACGTTCCGCCACACCATTGGACTGATTTTACATGTGCTTCAAGACGTCATCACGCAAAGCGTTCCCCATAGCGTCATTCTCGACGCAACGGGAGTTCCCTTGAAAGGGAACTTGATTTCTTAGTGGTTTTGAAAATATTACTATAAATTACAGCAACACCTCCCCCTTTGCCTTTCAGACGAGGTTCATGTTTATAACAGTAATCTTGCGGGGTGGACTCATTTAAAGTAATATAATCATTTGGTTTTAGCCAGGTTTCTGTCAAACACAGCACATCTAGGTTATTATCTGAAATCATATCATTAACAATAAGTGCTTTTGAAGTAAGGGGTAATCAGTATGGTATTAGGGTAGAAATGTAGCAAATGTCTGTCTTTTTCATTTTTACATTATGTATTGTATTAATTTTAAATTTAAGCTTCTTGAAAAGAGTATGTAAACTTGCAGATTGGCCTGTAGGATCATAGAGGAGTTTTGCTGGTGTTTGTGTTTGTGGTGTTGAGAAAAGAATTCATGTAATCTGAAAGATGTCGTCATTGAATGCATTTTGTGTCAAAGCAAAAATGATCCACAGTTTATTCACATAGACTGATGCTGTGATCACTGTGTGAAGAGTTTTGAAAAGTGACTCAAGTATCGAGAAATGTGTCCGAAGTGATTGAAAAAACTGTAATGCGCTTATTGTTTCTTGCTCTTTCATAGAGAAACTCCACTCCTTTCTCACTGTATCTCATCACTCGCTCGTACTCTCACTCTGCTGAGCAGTTCTCAGAGGGATCACTGGCTTTTGTATTCATCATGTAATTGAATAAAAGCACCTTCTGAATTAATAAATGGTTTCCTTTCACTTCATGAGGTCAGTTCATTTGCCTCTGTCGGCAGGTTTGATCAGGTTTGAACAGGTTCAAGAATCAAAGAATCATTTCTGTTTTTTTTACAATTTAGTATTCATTTATGAAAGTAAAAGTGCAAATAAAATGATTGTTGCCTATAGGTCTTTTCCATGTTTATTAGATTCACTGTCGGTTGAGAGGATGAGCATTCATAATATTTGTCCATGAATATTCATTAGACTGTCTTAACTGCATAATGTGTTTATGGACATTGATGATCTTCTGGCCAGGACAGTGAGACACAGGCTAGTGTGACAGTAACAGGACTGGGAGAAACAGCACATCTCTGCCACTCTCTGAAGTGTAGAAATATTTCTCAGGTTTGTCTCCTGGCCCCAGATCTGGAACTGTGGCGTCTCAGACTTCTGCTGTAAGTGGATTTCTGCTGTTTTGGGAGAGAGCGCAGTGTTGACCTACTTCCTCATCCTCCTTTTATCTCCAACTTGACTTCTGAAAGCAAAACTCTGTGCGCAGCTCATTAGCGCTGTTAGAAGTTGAAAAAAATGAAAGAGTTTTTCCGAGCTGCATCTGCATAACGCTGGACAGACTAGCGGCACAAAGTAGAGAACACTGGACCACGAGATCTTTTGTTTTGTTCTATCAAAGTAGAGGCTCTAAAGTGTAGATTCTGGTGTAGAGTACACATGTTAATCTTACATTATGCATGAGACTAATACAAATATTTAATATGTGTATATGTGCCAGATGAGGCAGCAGTACTTTATTACAGAAGCAACATGAACAAGGTCTTATTTAATGATGCTTTGGAAGATCAAGGCTTTTCTTCATGCACCTTTGTCAACCATCAGTTACTCTGGCACGCCACGGCCACCTTCTAATAAGAGGAACATATGACCTTCTGAGACATCAGCTGAAGCGAAACGCTGTAAAACTGCAGGCCACGTATTGTCTCTCTCTCTCTCCTCTTGTTTGAGGTGCTCACTCGTCACTCGCGTCTCGCATTCATAGGGCCTTATGAAATCCATTAAAAAAAATTTTTTCATTTTTTTTTCTGGATTCCATTTTAATGCTTTAATTACATTTTAATAATGATGTCGAATCAATCTAATTCATAAATTTAACAATTTAATAATTTATTGAAATTTTAAAATAACAGGGCCCTATATGAAATGTTTTATTATTTTCCCAGACATTCTGTGTCATTTAAATTTTTATGGATTTGGTGTTTTAGGATTTATAAAAAAATTAACAAAAACTGTTATCTTGGCAAACAAAGAGCTGAGGTTTACTGCTTAAATTAAAACATGAATGAAAAATGTTATTATATTCTTTAAAAATAATCTTTTAATAATTATTAGTAAATTATTAGTATTAGTATCATTATTATTTATTATTAGTATTAGTACTATTATTAGTAGTAGTACTTTGAGTGGTACATTCTACTGTACAATAGTAATATATTTCATATGTAATATATGTCATAAAGCAGGCTTTTATTTTGGCGTGTTGTGGTGAAGAGCTGTGAGTTTGTGGGCCCTATCGTACACCCGGCGCAATGCAGCGCCAAACGTGACGCAAGTGTTTTTTGCTCGTTTCAGTCCGACGCAGTTTTCATTTTCATGTCCTGCGCCACGTTGTTTAAATAGCAAATGTATTTGCGCCCATTTGTGCGCCCATGGGCTGCTGGTCTGAGAACGAGTGTGTTCTGGCGCATTGTTGACGCGTTGCTATTTTGAGGCAACAGAAATAGACTGAGCCATTGACCAACTGAACCTGCTCTAATGTCAATGGCGCACTATTTTTTTTAATTTAATGAGCGTGTTAGTAATGTGTGCCTATAGGCGGGTCCACAACGCTCGTACACTCTGCTTATTAAACACACAGAGACACACAGGAGCACACAAACATGCCAAATATTTAAAATAAATGGATTACAATGTAAAACATTATTATTGTGTACACAAAGATATGGTGGAATTCGGCTTGTGTCGTAGATGATCTGCTTGCGCATTTTTACCTTGCGTACGAGAAGATCTGTTTGCGCTCTAGAGACGCGTTCGGTCTTTCCACTATCAAATTCTGTCATGTAAATAGCAAATACGCCATGGCGCGAGCGCAACTGGCATTTAAAGGGAATGGGAGATGAGACTCTAATTGGTTTAACGCACGTAATTCCCAAAACACACCCATTACTCATTAAGAGAATAGGGACAACCCTTTTAGACCTTGCGCCTGGCGCACCAACCATTTTTCCTATCGTTAAACTAGCAAAAGTGGATTCGTGAGAATTTAAAGTGAGAAAATACTGTAAGACACTTTGGGTAAAAGCATCTGTTAAATGACCCCATTAAAATGTAAAACTCCACAGGACTGGATTGAAATGTTGGCAGAGTGTGAACGGGACAGAATCTGCATACCAGCGTAATCTGAAGGTTTATTTGAGCATCAGTCGGGACATCAGGCTGTGCGTGAGTTGTTCTGCTGTACCAAATGTTATAACACATGCTCTTATCAAAACTGCACAGAGCAGCCATATTGGACCTTGCTCTGAACAAGCTGTACTCATTAGTATTCGTCAGATGACGGTGCGGCCCGTGTTCCCACAGTTCTCCTGCTGTTCTCCTCTCTCTTAGATGAGTAGCAGGATCTCTTTCTGAGAGTTCAGCCTGAGACTCCATGGTCTCTGCAACAATCCACACCGTTGTGACATGAGGAAGATAAAACCATCGCTGAAGCCTGATGCTGGTCAACTGGGCTAACTGGGCTAACTAGGGCCGCGGTTACACTTCTTTCTCTTTCAATCGTGAAATCTGTACTACTGCGATGCTTCAATGCATTTTTACACTCCTACTAATCATTGCAGAAAACCCTAATGTTCTTTACGTGGCTGTCCATCACTGTTGGTCTAGCTGAAAGACACAGATCACTTTCTCTGTAATTCCAGTCATCATCCATCTTTATTTGAGCATGTGATGGTTGCCAGTACAGCGACTAATGAATAGGTTATCTTTTTGTGACAACTTCCCTCCTCATTCTTTGTTTTTCTCTCTGTTGGTAATTTTTGCCCACAGCACTAGCATGTAAATCGCTTTTAGCCACCACATCCGTATAAATCGCTCAACTCATTTGCAACAAGTAATTAAAACAAACTACGACTTGTTCGTCTCGTTTACTGATAATGTTTTTAAAAACTGTTAATCAAATTACTTAATAATCAGTCATTTGAATAAATCTCCTATCTTTCACTCACAAATTTCAAGTTTACACTGTTAAAGGGTTAGTTCACCCAGAAATTAAAATTATGTCATTAATGACTCAACCTCATGTCACTGCAAACCCGTAAGACCTCCGTTTCTCTTCTGAAAACATCTTAAGATATTTTAGATTCATTCCGAGAGCTTTCTGTCCCTCCATTGTAAGTCAATGGACGTGTCACTGTTCACATCCATAAAGGTAATAAAGACATCATCAAAGTAGTCCATGTGACATCAGTGGGTTATTTAGAATGTTTTGAAGCATCGAAAATACATTTTGGTCCAAAATTAACAAAAACTACGACTTTATTTAACATTGTATTCTCTTCCGGTCTGTTTTCCATCCGCATTCACGAGTCCACATTGACGCACCAGATAACACGTCAGCAGCGTCTTACGTCAGCAGCGTCAATGTGGACTCGTGAACGCAGTATTTGAACACCCTACTATTTTGCAAGTTCTCCCACTTGGAAATCATGGAGGGATCTGAAATTGTCATCGTAGGTGCATGTCCACTGTGAGAGACATAATCTAAAAAAAAAATCCAGAAATCACAATATATGATTTTTTTACTATTTATTTGATACAGCTGCAAATAAGTATTTGAACACCTGTCTATCAGCTAGAATTCTGACCCTCAAAGACCTGTTAGTCTGCCTTTAAAATGTCCACCTCCACTCCATTTATTATCCTAAATTAGATGCACCTGTTTGAGGTCGTTAGCTGCATAAAGACACCTGTCCACCCCATACAATCAGTAAGAATCCAACTACTAACATGGCCAAGACCAAAGAGCGGTCCAAAGACACTAAAGACAAAATTGTACACCTCCACAAGGCTGGAAAGGGCTACGGGGAAATTGCCAAACAGCTTGGTGAAAAAAGGTCCACTGTTGGAGCAATCATTAGAAAATGGAAGAAGCTAAACATGACTGTCAGTCTCCCACGGACTGGGGCTCCATGCAAGATCTCACCTCGTGGGGTCTCAATGATCCTAAGAAAGGTGAGAAATCAGCCCAGAACTACATGGGAGGAGCTGGTCAATGACCTGAAAAGAGCTGGGACCACCGTTTCCAAGGTTACTGTTGGGAATACACTAAGACGTCATGGTTTGAAATCATGCATGGCACGGAAGGTTCCCCTGCTTAAACCAGCACATGTCAAGGCCCGTCTTAAGTTTGCCAATGACCATTTGGATGATCCAGAGGAGTCATGGGAGAAAGTCATGTGGTCAGATGAGACCAAAATAGAACTTTTTGGTCATAATTCCACTAAACGTGTTTGGAGGAAGAAGAATGATGAGTACCATCCCAAGAACACCATCCCTACTGTGAAGCATGGGGGTGGTAGCATCATGCTTTGGGGGTGTTTTTCTGCACATGGGACAGGGCGACTGCACTGTATTAAGGAGAGGATGACCGGGGCCATGTATTGCCAGATTTTGGGGAACAACCTCCTTCCCTCAGTTAGAGCATTGAAGATGGGTCGAGGCTGGGTCTTCCAACATGACAATGACCCGAAACACACAGCCAGGATAACCAAGGAGTGGCTCTGTAAGAAGCATATCAAGGTTCTGGCATGGCCTAGCCAGTCTCCAGACCTAAACCCAATAGAGAATCTTTGGAGGGAGCTCAAACTCCGTGTTTCTCAGCGACAGCCCAGAAACCTGACTGATCTAGAGAAGATCTGTGTGGAGGAGTTGGCCAAAATCCCTCCTGCAGTGTGTGCAAACCTGGTGAAAAACTACAGGAAACGTTTGACCTCTGTAATTGCAAACAAAGGCTACTGTACCAAATATTAACATTGATTTTCTCAGGTGTTCAAATACTTATTTGCAGCTGTATCATACAAATAAATAGTTAAAAAATCATACATTGTGATTTCTGGATTTTTTTTTTTAGATTATGTCTCTCACAGTGGACATGCACCTACGATGACAATTTCAGACCCCTCCATGATTTCTAGTGGGAGAACTTGCAAAACAGCAGGATACTTATTTTCCTCACTGTACGTTACTACTTGGATTAAATGGTTAAAACATTGGCTAAACCAAATCATAAACACAAAATACCCGAAATCGCTGCTCATTTTGCGTTATAATCACAAAAATATTACCAAAATGAGACTGAGCATGAATATACGTACCAACAGCCTGCATTCCCCATAGCAACTGCTCTGTTACGTACGTTATATTCTGTCAAACCATTTTTGTCTGCAGCTCCCAAACAATCCACATGAGGGCACTATTTCAACATGGAATTAATAACTGCTGCTGAATTCAGGAGGATTCACAGTAAAACAAAATACAATTCTAACTCTGTTACACAGGGTCATTGTGAAGTATCGTACAGATGTCATGTCGGTCAGATTTCTTTTCTTGCTGTAAGCGTGTTTAGTTCAATCTAGTTTCTACCCACTTCCACTGCGGTTCTGTGACAACCTCTTTTAACTGCAGCAATTACACAGATATTATGAACATTACAATAAGACTGAACTGGCACCATTGACATTTACTGTAATTCATCTTCTGACATCTATACGATTTGGTAACTGTTTGATAGTGTGTCTTTTGAAATGTAAAAAATGCTAAACTCAAATGCATTTAGATTCAGAAACATTTCCTCTGGTGGGAAGACGGCAGAGCGTTCTAAGATAAAGTAATTTCTCAGCACCATCTCATTATGTGTCACAGGCATCTTTATAGAGCAGCAAGATGAAATGACAATTTTCTGTCCTTTTTTAGCAGACGGTTCAGGAGTTTTATTTATCTAGTAAATGAGTGCAGATGGCTGAGGTTGACCTCACTAAAACACACACTCTCAGATTTGATATGCATGTGTTTCATACAGTGTTGTGAGTTCAGTGTTTGATACTTTGTTAAATAATCCATCACTAAAAAAGTGACATGCTGATCTCTCCAGATCTTTATCTGTTTCCCCACCAGCGCTTTTTAAAAAAGTTCTGTCTGTTCACAAAAATGTCATGGTCTCCAGAATAGTTTGTTGCATGACTATCTGAGCATACAATATATTAAAAGAAAGATCAGAACATCTGCTTTTCAACAAACAAGAACAAAAAAATATTCTAGCTTCATTCATTCTTTCAAACAAAAAGCTGAGAAAATAGTGTTTTTGTCTAAGACTTTCATCTGGATGGGATTCAGAGCAATGATCAAAACACAGATGGAGGAGATAGAGTCCATCAACATCCTCAAAGCTTCACAGTTGTTTCCTCTTCATTAATAAAACATTTCATTTCATTTTAGATTTACAGTATGCTGTTTAATATTTGATGATCATGTTATTTTACATGTGCATCAGCAATGCTTCTGTTGTTTCTTCTTCTTCTTCGCTTGCTTTTGGATGCAGAGACTCTTTCAGGAGATGCGTAATAGCGCCCTCTACCGTGAAAACACGGAAAGCCAGAAAAACCTGTCAATGTTGGGGAAGCATTGTCATAAATAACAGATCAGAATGTTGTCAATGGCAGGGAAAGAGTTAATTACCTTACAATGTAATAGACCCAGTGCACATGTTTGTTTGTTTGTTTGTTTGTTTGTTTGTTTGTTTGTTTGTTTGTTTGTGTCCACATGTAACAATCATAAAGTGAAGCATAACAGAAGCCCTTTAAATGCTGGTCAGGTGTTTATTTTGAACTTACAAAGGACATGAAGGAGCTGTATCATCATTAGTTGTCATGGTTACTCATTATGTTACTGATTAGAACACACCTGTTTTGTATTCACTGTTGGATTTGTACTGTAAGTCGGCTCCGCCTTGAATCTGCTGGGCACCAACTCTGCTTTGGAGTGTGGATCCCCAGGCTTCACTTTGGGCTGCCATTCCCGTAACTCCACCTCGGCCCATACACAGTCGGCTCCAGCTTGGCTCCTCGGCCCCTCTGCTTCACCTTGTTCCAATAGCATCTGGCTGCAGACATGCACTTGCACTCTCAGACTTGCACTCTCAGACCTGCAGGCTCAGACACCAGCGCTTCCTCTGCCTGTGACATCACTTGCAATCCACACAAATTAACCGGAAATATGTTTCCAGCAGTTCATTCGCATTGTATTGACGCTGTTAAAGCACTTGCGTGATATAACACCACCAAAATTTCCCCCCAAAAGTTAGTTAAAGTTGGTATTATACCTTATATTGCTATCATATACTGTTGTGTACCAACATTAACACAACATTTCCCCAAAATCATGTTTAATCGGAGATACGAGATTTATGACTTGGGAGCAGGGAGATACGAGGTTACGCTGTCATTGATTAGAATGGAATGGACAAAGACGTCGCTGCTGCCAGCAGTTCATCAAAGTCTGTGGTCGCGTTGAGCCTTTTGACAAGAGAAAAGGCTTCAATAGTTAACCAAAGCTAATGACTGTGGTTACATACATATTCCTGAACTCCATTTTAAAGGTTTTAGAGCTATAAGTGAAGCAGAACAAAAAACGATGAGGTGACTAGGCTGTCTAATAGGCGTAAATTAGCCTAATTAGCCTTCTGCACGCAAACTTACCTTCGTGGCTCATGGGCTTCCCTCTGCACCGAAGCATTACATCTATCAATTTTGAACAAAACAGGCCTACTCAAATGTATCTAACCTAACTATTTTCACTCGTTATTGTCTAAAAAACATGAGTTATTCAAAGATAGGCTTACTTGGTGCCAGTAACTTAAACAGCCCTTTTTTCACCCATAAATAAAACCTTGCTGCTTGGGGTATTTTACATGCACAGTGCCAACTTCGAGTCAGTAAAATAATAATAAAAACAATAATTTAATGCTGGTATCCAAAACATTTCATTCAATTCAAGTATTATAGTAGATACATTTTAAATGCATAATATATAAAAATGTATAATAAGCCTAGTAATAAGATGACATTTAAAATACATCAATAACTGATATCATAGTTTAACACAGATAAAATCAGAGTTAAGGCTTGCTTTACGTGTTGCTCGACGAGGATTTCTTAAAGGGTAAGTTCGGTATTTTACACTTAAAGCCCTGTTTACAGATCGTTTATGATGAAATAGAACGGTTAAGATTAAAATTTGGACACATGCTGCTGTCCCGAGAATTTTAGGTTTCTTTCGCTTTCCCCAAAACTTCTAGAATGGGTGTATAGGTGCACTGGAACAATCCTTCCTAAAACACATTAAACTTTCGTTTACAAAGACGTGAAACTCACCGAGTGGTCAGGGGTGTTCACTGATATGCTCACACAAAAATCGCTGCAAAAGATGCTTTCCAACAGGTGTTTTACCATTCGTTGTAAAACTGTGGACCTATTTTTCCAAACATCTCACACCCGTAGATTCTTCCGTTGAGAGCTTGAATAATAGACACTCCAGCCCAGTTGGTGGCGATAATGCACCTTTGCCAATTGCAAGCAAACCGCTGGCATTTAATTGAATACACAAAAGAAGCAGAAGAAGAAGCGGCGGAGTAATACCGTACCTCACACAGCTCGTCCAATACAAGTCAATGGAGTTGGACAAAAACTACGATAAAACCTGTTGGAAAGCATCTTTTGCAGCGATT
Source organism: Vimba vimba (assembly GCA_022828995.1). NCBI lineage: Eukaryota > Metazoa > Chordata > Actinopteri > Cypriniformes > Leuciscidae > Vimba > Vimba vimba. Next base: position 84,653 of record CM040838.1, on the reverse strand, counting down.
TTTGTGTGAGCATATCAGTGAACACACCTGACCACTCGGTGAGTTTCACATCTTTGTAAACGAAAGTTTAATGCATTTTAGGAAGGATTGTTCCAGTGCACATAGACTGCAATTGTGGAGGTGGGGGGGAAAGCAAAATAAACCTAAAATTCTCGGGACAGCAGCATGTATCCAAATTTCTATCTTAACCGTTCTATTTCATCAGAAACGATCTGTAAACAGGGCTTTAAGTGTAAAATACCGAACTTGTCCTTTAATCGTTGCGGCTTTCAATCCTGAGGAGACAAAATGCCGCGAGGCTCCCGCCGCGGAGTGAAGAAGAGGTGGAGTTACGAAGATTCTCAGACAGCTGAAGTGTCCAGTGGAGTTAAGAGATTTGCTCTCTAGCTATTTTCAACACTTTAGATTGGTTAATAATTTGTAAAAATAACAGAACCACGTGGGGACTGACCAATAGCATCGATTTGTGAAAAAATATGAAATTGACAAAATTTGGATATACGAGGTTTCCGCCCAACAGCGACGATATATATTTATTTATATGTATATATACTTACAGAAACGATTTTTGAACGACATTGGGAGCTGTTCTCAATCCGACACGAACCACACTATGCGTCGATTGCAAGTGACGTCACTTGCAGAGGAAGCGCTGGTGTCTGAGCGTGCAGGTATGGGAGTGCAAGTGCATGTCTGCAGCCAGACCCTTCTCCCTTGTTCAGACGTCGCTTTGCCTGTGCTGAGGACTTCCCGGGACTTTTGCTGCGCTTCATCCCTCCACCCCTTCAGCTCCGTCGGGCTCTGCCATGGTCCTCGGGTACCCTGGCTCCACCTCAGGAGCCCGTTGCTGTGGCTCAGCCTAGGCCTCTGGATTGTCTGGTTTAGTCCGGTTCAGTCCGGTTCAGTCAGGTTCTGTCATCTCAGCTTCGCCCCGGTCTCCAGATCTCTCGGCTTCTCCTACCATTGATTCCGCCATGGGCCTCCATCTACCTCCGCATGCATTTGTCTCATTCCTGGTTCCTCCCACCGTTTGTGCCACCCTGGTGGACAGTTTATGACTGACAGAAATAGAGTAGACAGAATATTAAGTTTGTTAAGAATATTAAGTATAAGTTTGAACAGCATAGAATGTAAAACAGATTACTTCTTAATCAATCACTCACAGGAACAACAAACATGCAGTTGTCCATTTTTGCAAGAAAACAAGTCAGTCTCTCAACATGTGTATATAGACTGTCCTCTGTTACTGGTTCAGGCATGTCTTGACTTGTCTATGTTTGTGCAAGCATTAATAAAGTTATATACATAAAGATACCTACAGGGGGCGTTATTGGGCTTTTGTAGAATATATGTATACCCTGTTCTGCTGTTTTCATTGTGTTTTAGGTTCTGTCCTGTGACCTTGTTTTCCTCAGTCTGTTTAAGTTCACCTGTTCACAGTTCACCTGTCGTCCATTAATTATCTCATCAGTTCCTTGGTTTGCTCTGTGTACTTCAGTTCTCCCTCTGTGATAGTCCGTCTTCATCTATGGTATAACGTGTGTGAACTATATTCTGTGAGATTGTCCTGAATTTTGTTATTAAAGATCCAGTTTCCCGCTCTTCCTCGTCTTTGTGAGCTTTTATCAGCACGTTACGTGACAGAAAGACAGACCCTCAAAGTGAGTAAACTATGGACTTCCCGGCTGTCCAGCTTCTCTGCTTGGAACAGGAGCAGCTCTCCCTCGAGGCTCACACCCATGTGTTCATTGACCTGGCATGCCGTACCACCTTCCCGGACCGTTCGCTGTGCACATTCTACTTTGCTAGGTTGAATGCAGAAACTAAGACACGCCTGCTTGGTGTGGGTCCTCGGGAGATTTCACCAATTATGTGGAGTGGGTGCTGGTGCACAACAACTCACCTTTCCCCATCGGCCCGGCGGAGGATGACGTCACCACTCCAGCACCCCTAGACCAGCCATCCACCACCTGTGAGTGAATCAACGGAGACGTTGCATGTGCCCACCACAGACTGTGGAGATCAGCTTGCCACCATGGATGAGCCTGAACCGAGGAAGAGGTTGGAAGGAGTCATCACTCCGGAGCCCGTTTCACAGCATGTGTCTGACCAGGTGTGTGAGCCGGCAACACCGCAGATCGCCGAGGGAGTTTTAGAGGAGATTGACGGCTTGGACGATAGCCCTGCCCATGCTCCTGCCGCTGTGAGTGAGTGAAGCCTGGCCTCTGGAGGATATGTGGAGAAACTTAGAGACCTTTTGGAGGAGGATTTGATAGAATGGTTTGGAGAGGTGATACCCTTTGCCCCTAAATCTCCAATGCCCGCCCAACCTCCTTCTCCCACCTCCTCAAACAGCCAGTTCCTCAGCCCCACCTTCACGGGTGTCCTTTAGCCCCTGTACATCTCCAACACTCAGCAAGGATCTGCCAAGTGTATTCAGGCCACCAGCTACACCTAGCCTAGAAGATCCCATCGCTCCATCGCAGAGAGAGAGAGAGAGAGAGAGAGAGAGAGAGAGAGAGAGAGAGAGAGAGAGAGAGAGAGAGAGAGAGAGAAAGAGAGAGAGAGAGAGAGGGAGGAAAGACTAATGGACTAATGGCATTTCCAGCAGGAATTTGATTGTGATATAAAGCATCTCTCTTCTGTATGTTGGAGAGTTTTTTCCCCGATGGATCTTTCCTCCACGCTGTAGCTGAGCTCTGGAGAAAGGCACTTTATTTTAATGTGGCAGGTATTGGATTTGCTGAAGAAAGTAGATTTAAATATGCTTAAAGCTGGCATTCTGGAGCAGCTCCGTCCCTCTCTGTCTCTCTCTCTTTCTTTCCCATTTTCTACTAGTGCTGCAGATCAGCAGTGAAATGAGTTTTCCTCTCCTCACATGAAGCCCCTTTCGTGCCTGAAGTTGGGCACATTTTTGAGACGTCAGGCGTTTTATGCCAACGCAAGCACTATGGTTGGCGAGTGACAGGCCGAATCCAGGGAACGACGTTACTTAGCAAACGGGATGTCGAGGTGTCACCGGAGGGAGAGATGGTCCCTATCAGAGGCCAATTACCTGCTTGTAGGAAAAGCTTTGTGTGAAGACAAATGTGAATTTGGACCTGTCGAGCCCCCATAGGCTCATTAGAACAGTATCTGCTGCTGTATTGGGTTTTGTGGGAAGGATTTCACAGCCAGCGCTGAGCAATTCACCAACACGTTGCTCTACTGCACAGCCGCACCAGATCAATTGCTAGAACATCACGTGAACCCAGACAGACAGAATAATTATTTATTAAAGGATCAAATCAGTAATAACTCGTGGGTTGAGGGGAAGTTGAATGTCATCTGTCTGCTGGGATCTCATATTTGCTCTGAAATCCTTTTCCTTCACTACTTTAATATTGAACTTCTGCAAATCATGTAGATACATTAAACAGACAGAAACGTCCCTGAAGAAGCATTTTAACCCCACTATGCAGGACGGCTCAGTGAACCTGCTCCGACATCACAACAGCTGGGCCTGACGATGGGTGACCAGCCCAATGAAGAAGAGCCCGGCTCCACGACTCTCTCTCTCTCTCTCTCTCTCTCTCTCTCTCTCTCTCTCTCTCTCTCTCTCTCTCTCTCTCTCTCTCTCTCTCTCTCTCTCTGTGTGCCTGTTTCATGTCTGTCTATTGATTGAACTGTTAATAATGAAACGTGTTAATATATATATATATATATATAAAATATAAAAATTGAATGAACAAAAGCTCAAGGGGAATGTAGAGCTTATTGCTTGTTCCTCGGGTTGTTGTTTCACGTTCTCTTCCTAAAAGAGTTTATCTTTATTACTGTAATCCTGGAAACTGTCTGAGATTCATGTTCTTTTGTGCATTGAGACAGGAAATGCAGCTCTGGCTCAACCACTTTTTTTTGGACGTTGACTGTCTGAGAGGGTGACCACATGGTTATTGCTCTCTGACACGTGTGATAGAGATACATTTACTAATTTCATACTATGTAAGCATTAAATTACATTAGTTGGAAAGCCTGTTTGCCATTTTGTTGGATGATAACATGTTTTAAATCGCCAGTAAGCTTTATTGATTGTGACTGGCACTCAATTCGCCCAGATTTAAGTGATACAATGTAATTGACCCTATTCAGTCTGCTAAATATAATAAACTGGGTAACATTCTAGTGGGTAAAAATCACATTTCTGTAACACTTCATTTTGATGGTCCCTTTTGAACATTCTGTTGACTATAAATAACTTTGCAACTATATGTAAACTAACTCTCATTAGTAGACTATCTGCTTAATATCTGCTCCTAACTCTTTATTGTGATGCTCCTCCAACAGACATTCAACTGACTATAAGTAACTCTGCAAGTACATGTCAGTTTATTCTAACCCTAACCCTACCAGTCTACTAATACTCTACTAATACTCTAATGAGAGTTAGTAGTCATGTAGGTGCAATGCTACTTATAGTCAACAGAATGTGGTAAAGAGAACATCAAAATAAAGTGAAACCCACATTTTATACTAGAAGTAGCAACTAGTTTATTTTCCTGGATTAGACTATGTAAACATTAAATGCGTTTTACCAGATTCAGCGCATCTTGAACTTGCATTCTTTTTTTTTTTCTTCTTTTTTTTCTGGCAGATTATATCAGGATGTTCTTATCCAGTACATGTCTATATGTAGCCCATGCTGGTGTAGCTTTTTGTTCCTTTTCCCCATCCATTCATCATCAGTGGAAAAATCCCTCTCTACAATTGTGTTGGTTATTTTCCCTGTTCTAGTTACATGATGGATGCGCAAATGGATTTTTAAATTGGTATTGTAATTTATGGAAAGAAATGATACAGACATAATTGAAATGCAGGACACTGCTTACGTCTTGCTGGACACGGGACAAAGTTCTCAATTTTGGGACAGTCCAGCAAAATGCGGTACAGACTCTACTATCTAGGCTACTGCTGCTGTAACCTTTCTCTTGTCCTGCATAAAGAAGGTGGCGCTTGACCAATAATGAGTGAGACCAGACGAAGGGTGCATTTCTATTTGTTACATTGAGATTCATTGATTTTAAATAAAGCGCAACTTTAGCAGCGTCACTCCACGTCCCTGAAAGGTTTGTTTGTTTCCAATTAGGATGAAGCATTTACTATTTGTATACATTGATTTGACGAAATCATTAACTTTTTAACCAGTCCCACTTTAAGTTAGTGTAGGAAATAATCCATCATTCTAGATCGAATTTGAGTCAACAAAAAAAGTCAACAAAACAGGTGTAAATTTTCTCTTAAAATTTGTTTATGTACTTGCATTTGATGGTACACAAAGTACAAATGTAGTCAGATGTCCTGAAAGTAGGTACTGTAGGAACCACTGTTCACACAGATGCTTCCATGCTAACTTCCATACCTGATCTCTGTTTTGGAATATGAGTCCTTAGCTCCAGATCTCAGGGAAGTGACAAACACTGAGAATGGAGTGGAATAATTTTTTTATGGCTGATCTGAATGTGTAATTATTCACTTTGTTTAAAATGCTGTCAGGACCACAGATTATCTGGGGGTTTCAAAGCTTTAATTTCTGATTCTTTTTCAGTGATTTCGTGTTCTAAAGTTTTCCAGTTTTCCTTGTATTTGGGAGTATTTGGGACTGATGGGTGTGTTTGGAAATAGGGTTTTGAGCACTTCACATTAAATGCATTTAAATGTTCATTTAAATTATATAATAATATTAATTATTATATAAAATAATTGAGAATACTTTAGATTAGGGAACACATATTCACTATTAACTAGGAGTTTTCACCCTCAATAAACTCCTAATTCGTGCTTATGGATAGTTAGGTAGTTGTAGAGGTAGGGGTTAGGTATGGAATAGAGTTAAGAGATGTAAAATACGGCCTTAAAGGAGAACTCCGGTCAATTTTAACATTGAGCTAATTTTTTTGTAAATTTGGAGTGCTGTCAATACAGAGAACAACGACAAAAACAGTGTTGCCTACACCGTGTTATCCTCTTTTTAAAATTTGCACCCTGTTGACTTCAATGGGGCAAGTTTTAAACCTGCTTTTAGCCTCTTAACATCCTTGATGTGTCATTACAAGTGCCCAGCCATGTGAGTGATTCCTTCAGAGTGAACACGGGTGAATCTGACTGCAGTAGATGTGAAAGATATGAATAAAAATAATGTTATTTCAGCCAGCGCACATACCTGTATTTACATCCTGTTTTCGGTCGAAGTCCATAGTAATCGATTGTCGAGTTCACGCGCATAGGTTTAGTTACGTATGATCATGCGCGTGAACTCGACAATCGATTACTATGGACTTCGACCTGTGCACTTGTAATGACACATCAAGGATGTTAAGAGGCTAAAAGCAGGTTTAAAACTTGCCCCATTGAAGTCAACAGGGTGCAAATTTTAAAAAGAGGATAACATGGTGTAGGAAACACCGATTTTTGTCGTTGTTCTCTGTATTGACAGCACTCCAAATTTACAAAAAAATGAGTTATATAAAAATGAGTATTTATAAGTACTAATAAACAGCCAATATGTTGGTAATATGCATACTAAAAAGCAACTTGTTTATAGTGAATACTGTTCTCTAATCTGAAGTGTTACCTAATATCAAATAAATAACTTTGATTAAGTGGATTTAGTTTTCCAGAAGTTGTTTCCTTTGTTTGAAGTGTTTGTTTCTCCATGTATTATTCATTTGACACATAGTCTTAGTGTTTTTCCCATGTTTCTTTAACCCCCCAATGATCATGTATAGACCACCTCTCTCTCTCTCTCTCTCTCTCTCTCCGTCACTGCAAAATCAACTGTGCATTTCACAAGCATCGGGGATCCCATCAAACCCTGTGCTTGTGTTAACAGCACATTTACTACGGTGCTCTAACAGCTCTATTGTTAAGCTTAATTCATTTGCTTACCTTTATTACTACTTTGCTTTGACTTAATTTATCAGTAATTCCATCACAAGTCCCAAATGAGTGCATTTTAAATAATGCAGAATTGACCAGTTAGGAGCACTTTACATAGACAACGGCTGCCGTGCGAAGTCTTGATTCACCATCACACCTCACTAGGTTTTTGGCCGCTGTGGTGAGGGAGAGCGACAGGGATCGAGGGAGGAGAGAAGAACTTTAGAAGAGAAGCAAATAAACAGGTCTGAGACCCCGCTGGTGGAGAAAGCAGCCCATCCTCAGGCTGGTTGGCGTGTCCCTGCAGCCGCGATAAGACTCTGGACTGAGGCCGCGGCTGTAATCAGCATTAGCGCTGCGATTAGTGCTGTAGAGTGGCGGCCCTCCTGTGTGTGATGGGGCAGGCATGGTCTGCTGGAGATAAGATGGAGAGGGTGTTTATTGGGGAAGTGCTGAGGAGATGTCAAGCTTGAGAGGGGATGGGGGTGTTTGGAACTTATTTAAAGTTCTGATACCTCCGTTAAAGAATGAGCGTGAAGGATTAGAGAGAGAGGGAACCATCTTACGGAATATTACGCAGGAAAATTCAATTGCATTCTAATGGACTGATGGAGACAGATGAGAGGGAACATTTGTTTGTCCAATAGGTTAACTGCATATAAGTGCTTTGATATATATTTTTTAATTTTCTTTTTTCCTTGACTTGCTGGATAGACTTTCTCTATCATGAATTTATATTAAATGAAGCGCAAATGGAAAATGTTTGTTTAAAATGCAATGTCGATATTAATAATAGCTGTGGAATCTCGTTCTGTCCTGCTCGGAGGCATTGTGCTTATTCCATGTCCTTTTTTTTAACCAGGAATGGAAATGTTGGAGGATGCTGATGAAAACACATTTTTAATCTCATCCACAATTTGAAACACACCCTAATTCTAGCCCTAAAGAGGCAGCAATTTTACAATTTCCCAAAAATGTAAAGGTTATTTGTGAGTTTCTGTTGCGCTAATGTCTTTCCCTGTCGGCTTACATATTACAGTTATTACATTACCATTATTGCCCATTGCTTCCCTAAAACGCTGGGATGGAACTGCAGTTGGACTTACTTCAACATTCAAGTTGTTACAGTTTGTTGTATAAGAGCTTTGTTTTCCCAGCTCAACTGAGTGTGTCGGTCTGATCCTCATGGTCACTATTAAAAGATGCTGCTTGATCAGGGCCCAGTAAATGTAAGCACCTGCTTTGAGTAATGATACTGTATTTTCATTGTTCTTAAAATGTTCGGCTTTCAGAAAGCCACAGGGGACCACTGATAACTTTGTAGAGAACTGGATTTGACTGCTCTGGGATCTGTGCAGTCCTCTGTGATTGCTATTAATTGCTTTTTGTTAGGTCTGTTACTTTACTTCTGTGCTGTGATGTTACTAACACTAACCCTAGCCAGGTTTAGGTGCTTGTTCATTTATGCTGCCATTCAAATCTCCCTGACGTGAAATGGTCACCAGTCTGGGAGTCATGGGTAAAATTTAAGTTCATTTGCCTATTGGAAGAACATCTAATCTGCATGAGTCTCAATTAAGATCTGAATCAGGTGTGTTAAATAAGAGAGACATACAAAATCTCCACAGGTCCAGTATTAACCCCCTGGGGTCGGTAATCACGCCGGCGTGATCTGCTCGCTTCTTTTCTTATCAGTGCAAAAGAGACTCAAAATACTCTGTCGAGTCTTTTGATCTTACATACAAGTTTTATACATAATTCGATCCTGTTAAGTGTCTATTATTTTTGTGTATACTCACAATAAAAACAAAGTGTTGTGCTTTTTGCCAAATAAAGAAAAATAAACATGATGCGAGTTCTGCCTTCTCTCTGTCAGTGAAGTCCATTCTGAAACGCGTCCGAAAATGAACTGTAACTCAGCGAATACTCAGTCAAACAGGCATACAGGCACACAGGCATGAAGCTTGAATTCTATTCTTTTAAATTAAGTAATTTATATAAAAAACAAATATTCTCAGTTTATGTAATCTGCATGAAAAGAGAGAGATGTCAGCCGTTCTCATCTCAGCTCATTGTAGCTCATTAAGTTTTAATGTGACCCCGCCCACGGAGAGCTATTTCTATAGGAATTTGCTATTCAAACGCAAATGATCTGAGGCGATCCATGCAAACCTGTGAACGCCCAACATCAGCTGGATAAAACACACCGCAAGTTTAATCAGACTCATGCACTTTGTCGTCTTGCTTCGCTGTGTGGAATAATCCTTAGGAACAATTTAGTTTCACATCGAGGAACAACGGATCCAGCTATAGGACTGTAGTAAGTTTTTTGGCACAGATGTTTACTACAGTTGTAAACAACAGCGCACACTTGCACTTACATTAGTAAACATGTTATTTTTTACATGAACACATCTACTAGTTTAGCTTTTACCTAACTATATTGCTATACTGAGATGAGTAAAAATCAACTGAAATATGTTGAAATAAAATGTCTTTGTATAAGCAACGTATAAAAACTGCAAATTAACATTTATATGCAAATATTTCTGCTCATATGTTAAATATATAGTATGTGATGTTTTGTTAAAAATAAAGTAGGTATATTGAATTATCAACTAAGATGTTATTATAGTGTTTGTTCCAATATTCAAACTAATGAATCCTTAACTTTGAAATACGTATGATAAAATCGATGTATACTTTTTAAAAAGAAAGATAATTGTTGTTGATTTATATGCGAAAACTGTTTAATAAAATAGTAAAACATATATTTACAAGGTAGATGTAAGCAACATCTTAATAGGTCAATATAAACCTTCTCATTAAATTATTTATTATAGTTTTTTATTAGTGACACATTTGGGGAGAGGATATATTCCAAAACATTCTGAAAATAGAGTATGAGAATTAACTGCATAGTTACTAGAAATGTTTAACATGGATATTATGCAATTTGCATGCATACAAAATAAGTCCTCACATTCTTTAAGTCAAGTCAAGTCAAGTCATCTTCATTTATATAGCGCTTTTAACAATGTAGATTGTTTCAAAGCAGCTTTACAGAGATAAACGTATAATTTACTTATTTACTTATATAATTTACTTGTGGTACTCTCAGTGACACACCTGAATGAAAGGCTCATTATGCAGCTCATTATGCGGGTAATTGTCTTCTCAGATGTGAATCACGCCCACACGCATATTGCCTTTCCAAACAAAACGTGTCTTACAAAGTTTAAATCAATGTATTGTTTTATGTGAATGATTAGGCAGGATGATTTTCAGATCATTTTGAAGAAAAAACTCTAAGCGACAACACCCATTATTCAAAAGTCTTGTGGACACATATTTAGTATGTGTTTTGTGGCCCTATTTCAGAAACTTTAATTTTTAGTTTTTTCAATAACCATGCATAAACATTATTCTCTCAAAAATACAAACATGTACATACATGTTGCTCACATATTATGGTAGCCCTGTTTGTGCTAAATAGAGTGGAATTACACCTTTGCCATTAATGTGTTTATAAGTAACTGAAAAAAAGCACAAATGTCAGGGCATGTCAAAACATCTCAAGGACCCCAAAACACCTCAGACCCCAGAGGCTTAACAACTAGTAAGGAGATCAATGTATGAACGGGCTTTAAGCTTTTTAAGCCTGTATATTTGTGTAGTTTGCTAACATTTATACATTCGTAAAGCAGTGCATGCTATGTATGGTAGATGGTAGACGGTTCTGTACAGCATAGAATATTGCCTTTATTTTGAGATGGTCATGCAGTGAGATCCATTGCTACAGAGACTCTCCTGAGGTGCAGTCGAGCAGATTTGTTTCTTTTGTCTGATCTTTGCCGCACAAAGCTGCAGAAGCTCCGCTCAACCAAATTACTGCCGTGATATATTTTGCAGCAACAAGCGTCATTATCCAGGGACACAGGTGTTCTGCTGTTTCCTGACCTCAAATACATGTGGCACTGTGGGATAACGTCTGCAGTTCCATAGGAGAGAGGTCGACTAGTCAAAACTTGATACATTAGTGACTAGACACAATGAGACATTAGCCCTGTTTTAATTGAAATCCTTTTTTAGACGGGATCTTTATCAAGTTAGATTTGGAGTCCTAATATGACTAACTCAGTGTTTAAGAATGATTTGAGTGCTCTTTGTATTTGTGCCTCGATGCTGCACTGAGGACAGTGGTGTGATGTTCAACCCTAGAGTGTGACAGATATTAATATCCATCTGTGTGCACTTCTCCTCTGCTTGCACACTCAGTCTCTCACACGGACCAGAGAACAGAGCATTTACCAGCCAAGGATGACAGCAGTGAAGAGCTAACACAGGGAACGCACACGCCCCTACACACGTCTGTGATTGCAGCAGAAACAGTTTAATTGTTGATTAGCACAATTTATGCTAATGTTTGGGAGGCTGTTTTCTTTTGTCAGTTTGGAAGTCAGTCATGTTTGGAATCCTGTTGAGTCGTTGTGGCGGGAGCATTTATTCCGGCCCTCCTTGCGCTCGGCTCCTTTCAGTCCTTCTGTTTCTGGTCTTGGGGGACGACGAGTAATAATTAATCCTTTTATGTGTAAGAAGCTGAGCTGCTTCTATTGTTCTTCCACTTGACTAACCTAAGCAGGGTTACCTAGGAAACCTTTGTGTGAAGGTTCAGTGTTCTCCAGCATTCAGATCTGTTCAGGTGTTCAGTACAGCCGTTTTTTTTCTGCTCAGTCCTGGACAGTTTGCTTTGGCATATATTTACTGTATATACAGATATGCAAAAGGAATCTTGGGAACTCTAAGACTGATATTTCCCACCAGCACACTAAAGAAAAAGAAGCATCTAATGTGCTTTTTGCACACTGCTGTATGTTCTCTCACATACACACATACAGCTGAAGGATAAAAATGTTCCTATAGTGAGAGATATAAGATAACTTTAATAACTAGAGCGCATTAGCATCAGTGGTTCGCCCGCTCAATCACGAGTTACTGTCATTACCATTAGTTACTACAGCCTACAGTTTGCTAACAAGCTATGCCTTTGTCACATAAATGCATATTACCTAGCTGCGATAATTTACAAAACAGCTCTGTCTCCTTATTTAACCCTCTGGGGCCTGAGGTGTTTTCTGGGCCCTGGAGGTGTTCTGACATGCTCTGACAATTGTGCTTATTTCTGTTACTTGTGATATTTTCATGGCTAAAGTCTGATTACACTGTATTCAGCACAAACTCTGCTACAATAATATGTCAGCAGCATGTGTGTAAAAGTTTGTAGTTTTGAGATAATGACATTTATGCGGGGTTTATGAAAAAAAAAAAAAAAATGTCACTGAAATAAGGTCATGAAACCCATACTGATTATTTCTTCACAAGACTTCGTGATACTTTAAATTGTATCACGTAGCCTAGAATATTTGCTCCAAAACTATGTGAAAATCATCCTGCATACTCATTCAGATAAGACAATATATTGTTTTAAAATTTGTAAGACATGTTTTGTGTAAGAGAGCGTTGTGTAATGAGGTGTGAATCATCATGAATATTGATGTGTTTCACACCTGAGAAAGACAAAGACCCTCCCCTAATGGCCCTATCAGGGGCTATCAGGCCCTATCATTATGAGGAACCTTGCACAAAGAATGAGGAGAGATTTAAAAAAAGAATGGCTTTTTGATTGTTTGGATTTATTTACAACACAACATAATCCAAAGATACACAACAAATGACAAAAAAAGCACATTATTGAACACACTGATGTAAAGACAGAGACTTGAACAGTCACAAACCTTTGTGCCATTTCTGAAACATAGTACATACCTGTCATTTCCAAGGTGTTAGATTTTTCACTTTACGATGTTCATGTACAGAGACTCATGTGAATGTTGAAGTCAGCAGGACAGTAAAAAAAAAAAAAAAAAAAACGGCTGTGAACATACTGATATCAAGAGAAACTATAGGGCTGCACGATTTTGGGAATACATTTGAGATTTTTCTAAAGTTTAAATTGTGATTTAAAATGTACAAAATACACACACACACACAGACACACACACACACACACACACACACACACACACACACACACACACACACACACACACACACACACACACACACACACACACACACACACACACACACACACACATATATATACTGTATATAGATAAATAATTAACACCAAGTTTGCTGTGCCTTGTAGGCATATAGGCTACATGCAGTGCTGCTTAAAATAATAATAACAATAAACTATAAATCATTAATAATAATAATAACCTTTATTTTATAAAGCGCCTTTAAAAGCAGCTTCTCAAAGCACTGTACACATAATAAACAATTGTTAAAAGCAACAAGAAACACATCAACAGGAACATGCAAGTTTAAAAAAATGTCTCAAGTTGACCTTTAAAAATGGCATAAGTCTGAGCTTCCCTAAGTTCAAGAGGTAGAGAATTCCAAAGGACAGGTGCATAGAAAGAGAAAGCCCTGTCACCCATAGATTTTAAGCGAGTTTTAGGAACAACCAGCATGCTCGATTGTGAGGAGCGCAACCTGCGATTAGGAGTGTAGGGGTACAAAAGTTCTGCTAGATAATTTGGAGCCAGGCCTTGCAAAGATTTGTATGTGAGCATCATAATCTTGAAATCGACTCGGAACCTGACTGGGAGCCAATGCAAAGATTCCAAAACCGGTGCGATATGGTTGAATATTCTGGACCCAAGGCTCTGTCCTGGCGGCAGAATTTTGTACATGTTGAAGCTTGTGTAGTATAGATTTAGAAACTCCGGCTAAAAGGGCGTTACAATAGTCTATCCGAGAGACGACGAAGGAATTTATCAGCTTTTCAGCTAGAGGAAAAGTTAACATCGGCCGCAATCTAGCGATGTTTCTAAGATGGAAGAAAGATGTTTTAACAGTACTCTGCATGAAATAATCAAATGAAATATTAGCATCAAAAATAACTCCAAGGTTCCTCATTTTACTCTGGATACCCAAGACAGAGCCATCAAGAGTCAAAGACGAAGAACCAGCTTTGGAAGTTTGATGACGGGAACCAATGAGCATAATTTCAGTTTTATCCATCTTAAAAATATATCTAAATTACGCCATATGCTCTCATTGACAAATGCGGAACATTTAGTCCATGCGTTCATGACATCAAGGCTAGATTATTGTAATGCTCTACTGGGTGGTTGCCCTGCACACTTAATAAACAAACTACAGCTAGTTCAAAACGCAGCAGCTCGAGTTCTTACCAGAACCAGGAAGTATGACCATATTAGCCCCGTTCTGTCGACACTGCACTGGCTGCCTATTAAACATGTCACGGTATGCAGAGAGAATCCAAAAGGCGAAATGGCAGGTAAACAGTTCTCTTTAATAGAAATAAGTCAAAGCCAACAATGGCCGGTTAACAAAGGCAGTTCGTAAATAAGGAGATCACTGATAGTGACTAAGAGTAGTTCAACAGGTAGGTCCGGATAACTGGTGCGCAGCGAGACCAGGGAAACTGGTGAGGCGTCGGACACTCTGCGACTCTCCACGGCAGGCAGCTGGGCACAGCACAGATCAGGTAATAAAGCAGGTAACGGACAGACCGGACAAGACAGGACTGGACTAAGACAGGACTAGAAACAATACTCTTTAGTTGAGTAAACTCAATGGTCAGTACATACGTGACGGTAGGAAATAATCCGACAGAGCAGAAGAGAAAGAGAGAACTAGAAATAGAGAGACAAACGACAGGAGATGGGAAACAGGTGTGTGATGAGAGAATGAGAAACAGCTGAGATAGATGAAAGGGAGATAATGCATCAAAGAGAAAGAGCGGGGAAGTAATGACCGAAAAAGGCCAGCAGATGGAGACAGATAAAGATAAGAGAAACAGGATCATGACAGTACCCCCCCCTCAAAGTGCGCCCCCTGGCGCACCAGAGGAGGAAGACTGGCGGGAGCGGTAAAAGTCGTCAATGAGCGAGCGGTCCAGGACGTCCCGGGCAGGGATCCAACTCCTCTCCTCCGGACCGTACCCCTCCCAGTCAACGAGAAACTGGTGACCACGACCACGAGGACGAACATCGAGGAGCCTGCGGACTCGGTAGACAGGGGAGCCCTCGACGCGGATGGGGGTAGAGACAGGACGGGGTGGAGGGTGAACTACGGGCTTGAGACAGGAGACGTGAAATACCGGATGGACACGACGAAGATTAGATGGTAATCTGAGTTTAACAGAGACAGGACTAAGGACCTTGATAACGCGGTACGGTCCAATAAATTTGGGAGCCAGTTTTCGAGAAGAGAATTGGAGCGGGAGATTGAGAGTGGAAAGCCACACTCTTTGACCGCGGACATAACGAGGACTTTTAACACGGTACTTGTTAGCGGCTCGCCGAGTGATAGAACGAGACTTAAAAAGGGCAGACCTCACCGCTCTCCAAGTTCGTTTGCAACGTTGTATGAAGGTTTTGACTGATGGAACATTAGACTCGGTGATAGAGGAAGAAATAAGGGGAGGTTGGTAACCCAGACAGCATTGAAACGGCGACAGCCCGGTGGCAGACGAGGGGGCGGAATTATGGGCATATTCAGCCCACGGGAGTTGCTCGAACCATGAAGCGGGATTGCGAAACGCGAGACTGCGTAAAATGCGTCCTATGGTCTGGTTAGCGCGTTCTGCCTGACCGTTGGTTTGCGGGTGGAAACCGGAGGAGAGACTGGCAGAGGCTCCGATGAGGCGACAAAATTCCTTCCAAAAAAGGGAGGAGAATTGTGGACCTCTATCTGATACGATATTTTCGGGAAGACCGTGTATTTTGAATACATGATCGACAACAATCTGAGCAGTCTCTTTCGCGGAGGGAAGTTTTGGAAGCGGAACAAAACAAGCCGCCTTAGAAAAGCGATCGACAACCTTAAGGATTACAGTATTTCCTCCCGAAGAAGTAAGTCCTGTAATAAAATCGAGCGCTATCTGTGCCCAAGGACGCAACGGGACAGGTAGAGGTCTAAGAAGACCTGCAGGAGGTCTGTTGCTGGTCTTAGTTTGAGCGCAGACAGAACAGGATGCAATAAAACGACGAATATCTCGTTCCCGAGAAGGCCACCAGAACCTTTGCGAAACAGAGGCAATAGTACCTCTAACACCCGGATGACCGAAGAACTTGGAGGAGTGGCCCCACTGGAGGACAGCGCGACGAGCAGAAGGAGGAACAAAAAGTAACCCCTTGGGGTAATGGCGAGGCGTGATAGAGTGAGACAGGGCGCGTTTAACGACACGTTCAATTCCCCAGACGGCCGCACCCACCACTAATCCTTGAGGAATAATCCTCTCATCCGTGGGTTCGACTTCGGGGGAAGCAAACTGGCGAGAGAGAGCGTCGGGTTTCTGATTCTTGGAGCCAGGACGATAGGAGATAGTGAAATCGAAACGAGTAAAAAAGAGAGACCAACGGGCCTGACGCGCATTAAGTCTCTTAGCAGAGCGAATATATTCAAGGTTACGGTGGTCAGTCCAGACTATGAACGGAACCGAAGACCCCTCCAGCCAGTGACGCCACTCACCCAACGCAAGACGAATAGCAAGAAGCTCGCGATTTCCCACATCGTAGTTGCGCTCGGATGGAGATAGGCGGTGTGAAAAATACGCGCAAGGATGGACCCTCTCATCCGTGGGGGACCGCTGGGAGAGGACGGCTCCCACACCCACCTCTGAGGCGTCGACCTCCACAATAAACTGTTTAGAAACGTCAGGAGAGATGAGAATGGGTGCGGAAGAGAACAGAGATTTAAGGCGATCAAAAGCAGTCTGCGCAGCGTCACTCCAAACAAAACGGGTCTTGATAGAAGTAAGTGCGGTGAGAGGAGCGACCACTTGACTAAAGTTTAAAATAAAACGTCGATAAAAATTGGCGAAGCCTAAGAAACGCTGAAGCGAGACACGAGAGTCGGGCGTGGGCCATTCCATGACAGCGCGGACCTTAGCGGGGTCCATACTAATACCCTGGGCAGAGATAACGGAGCCGAGAAAAGAGACCGACTGGACATGAAACGAACATTTCTCGGCTTTGACGAACAATTTGTTCTCCAGAAGGCGTTGAAGGACCTGACGAACGTGTTGCACATGAACTTGGAGAGAGGGGGAAAAAATTAAGATATCATCGAGATAAACGAAAACAAAGACATTAAGGATGTCCCTGAGAACGTCGTTGACCAAGGCTTGAAAGACGGCGGGGGCGTTGACCAGCCCGAAAGGTAAAACCCGATATTCGAAGTGACCGAGGGGAGTATTAAAGGCGGTCTTCCACTCGTCTCCTTCCTTAATGCGAACAAGGTGATAAGCATTGCGGAGGTCTAATTTTGTGAAGAACTGGGCTCCCTGCAGGATCTCAAAAGCGGACGACATAAGTGGTAAGGGGTAACGGTTCTTAACAGTTATGTCATTTAAACCTCTGTAATCAATGCAGGGACGCAAAGAGCCATCCTTTTTCTTCACAAAAAAAAACCCTGCACCGGCAGGAGAGGAGGAGGGGACTATAGTACCAGCATCGAGTGACTCGGAAAGATACTTCTCTAAAGCCTTACGCTCCGGAGCGGAGAGAGAGTAAAGTCGTCCCCGAGGGGGGGTAGTACCCGGGTGAAGTTCAATGCCACAATCGTAGGGACGGTGCAGAGGAAGAGAAGCGGCCCGGGAGCGACTGAAGACCGCTCGCAAATCGAAGTACTCCTCGGGAACCCCTGACAAATCACCTGGTTCCTCCTGGAAAACAGAAACAGAAGACACAGGAGAAACAGCAGACATCAAACACTTAACATGACAAGAAAGATTCCATGAGAGGATAGTACCCTTAGGCCAGTTAATCTGAGGGTTATGCTCTACAAGCCACGGATGGCCCAAAACTACAGGGGTATTAGGGGAATGAAAAATTAAAAAAGAAATAGTCTCACGGTGGTTACCGGAAACGGTGAGAGTTAATGGAACTGTGGCACGGGAAACCCTGGCAAGGATCCGTCTATCCAGAGCAAAGACAGTGGTGGGATCCTTGAGATCGACAAGAGGAATTCCATGTGAGAGAGCCCAGGTCTCGTCCAAAAAATTACCTTCGGAACCAGAGTCAATCAGGGCATGACAAGAGGCGGAAGAGCAGAGCCAGCGGAGGTGAACAGAAAAAGTAGTCCGTGAAGGCGGCGGAGGGTGTAGAGAGGAAGCGCTCACCAGTAACCCTCTCTCTACTGGTGAGCTTTGGCTTTTACCTGACAGGTGTTAACGAAGTGAGTGTCAGAACCGCAATACAGGCAGAGTCGATTCATGATGCGGCGCTGGCGTTCGGCAGCTGAAATTCGAATCCCGCCCAGCTGCATGGGCTCCGGATCAGTGAGAGGAGCGGCAGAGGAGGTGGCCAGGGGTGGAGTAAAGGATGAAGGTTGCATGTTGCGAGCGCGTCGTCGAAGTTCGAAGCGTTTCTCCACTCGCAGAGCCAGATCAATTAGAGGATCAAGACGAGATGGGACTTCACGAGCCAGGACTTCATCCTTGATCTCGGCGTTGAGTCCCTCGACGAAACGCGCCACAAGCGCAGGCTCATTCCACCCACAGGAGGTGAAGAGAGTGCGGAATTCCACAGAAAAATCCGCAACCGTCCTTCTTCCCTGACGGAGAGTGGACAACAAACGGGATGCTTCAGGACCATGGACAGAACGGTCGAAAACCCTTAACATCTCTTCTTTAAAAAGGGTATAGTGATCAAGGCAGTCTGAATTAGCGTTCCACACGGCCGTACCCCACTCTCGAGCTCGTCCTTTGAGAAGAGAGATGATGTAGGCGATACGAGAGCGTTCTCTGGCAAAGGTGAGGGGCTGAAGCGAGAAGACAACTTCACATTGAGTCAGAAATGCCATACATTCTGTTTGCTCACCCGCATAACAAGGGGGATTATTCACACGCGGCTCTGGAGCGTCTGCAGTGCTGGAGGACGAGTCCGTGCGGAGAAGATGGAACTGTCTGGAGAGATCGTTAATCTGGGACGCCAACGTATCAACAGCAAGGCGAGCAGCGGAGAGTTCCTCCTCGTGCTTACCCAGCATGGCCCCCTGAATCTCCACAGCGGCCTGGATAGGATGCTCATTAGCTGGATCCATGTGGTCGGATTATTCTGTCACGGTATGCAGAGAGAATCCAAAAGGCGAAATGGCAGGTAAACAGTTCTCTTTAATAGAAATAAGTCAAAGCCAACAATGGCCGGTTAACAAAGGCAGTTCGTAAATAAGGAGATCACTGATAGTGACTAAGAGTAGTTCAACAGGCAGGTCCGGATAACTGGTGCGCAGCGAGACCAGGGAAACTGGTGAGGCGTCGGACACTCTGCGACTCTCCACGGCAGGCAGCTGGGCACAGCACAGATCAGGTAATAAAGCAGGTAACGGACAGACCGGACAAGACAGGACTGGACTAAGACAGGACTAGAAACAATACTCTTTAGTTGAGTAAACTCAATGGTCAGTACATACGTGACGGTAGGAAATAATCCGACAGAGCAGAAGAGAAAGAGAGAACTAGAAATAGAGAGACAAACGACAGGAGATGGGAAACAGGTGTGTGATGAGAGAATGAGAAACAGCTGAGATAGATGAAAGGGAGATAATGCATCAAAGAGAAAGAGCGGGGAAGTAATGACCGAAAAAAGCCAGCAGATGGAGACAGATATAGATAAGAGAAACAGGATCATGACAAAACATTGCATTAATTTAAAATTCTTGCTGATTACTTACAAAGCACTAAATGGTTTAGCTCTGCAGTGCTTGAGCGAGCTCTTAACGCATTATAGTCCTTCACGTCTATTGCAATCTCAAAATTCCGGCCAGTTGATAATACCTAGAATATCAAAATAGACTTCTTGTGGTAGATCCTTTTCCTATTTAGCACCAAAACTTTGGAACAGTCTTCCTAACATTGTCCGGGAAGCAGACACACTCTGTCAGTTCAAAGCTAGATTAAAGACACATCTCTTTGACCTAGCATTCACATAATACATTATCATCATCATCGGTCGGGTCCCCTGGTATGGAGCTCGACAATACGTTTCCACAATTCTCTATTCTTGGCGATGCTGATGATCACTTTTGTTTCCTCTTCCCTTTCGACATGGGTGAGTGACTGACTGCTCTTCGCTGCGGGGAGAGCTATTTGATTCCGGACTTTTTGTTTTTTGTTGAACTCGTCGATGTAGCTTCGGATTTTGTGTCTGAAGGTTAGGCG
Organism: Vimba vimba; assembly: GCA_022828995.1. Classification (NCBI taxonomy): domain Eukaryota; kingdom Metazoa; phylum Chordata; class Actinopteri; order Cypriniformes; family Leuciscidae; genus Vimba; species Vimba vimba. The sequence continues at coordinate 64,477 of CM040838.1, read as the reverse complement.
AGGTGCTCCTCGCTTGTTCTTATCACTGACTTCTGAGTGATAGATGGCGTAGATGTGAGCTGGTTCATTTTCTTCCATGCGAAGACAGTGGCCTACGAACTCTAGCTGTCGCTTGCGGATGGTCGCGCTGACTGGATGTTGTTTAGTCAGTCTGTAGAGTTCCTCGTTTGTCATATGGGCGTCTGCTTGACTAATTCCCAGCATGGTTCGGTAGCACTTTCTCGCAAACACATCCAGTTCTTCCTCTAGAGCCTTTGTTAGAACCCATGTCTCGCAGCCATAAAGCAACACAGATAGACAAGTTACATTAAAGACCCGAGTCCTGAATTCTATATTTGGCTTGGGTGGTGGAGCGGTGAGCAGCTTCTTTAACTTAGTAAAGGCAACCCATGCAAGAGAGATACGATTTTTGACATCTTTCTCCGTCGATATGATGTAGGATCCAAGCTACTTGAATTCGTCTACGATTTCAATGTCCTTTCTGTTAATTAGTAGCTGTTGTTCATTGTCGCTGGAAGCATTCATTTGGACTTGGACCGTCTTCTCCTCGTTTAATTCTAGTCCAACTGCACCAGCTTTTTGTTGTAGCTGGGTGAGCTGTTGTTGTGCCCTGCTGAGATCATTTTCCAGGAGTGAAATATCGTCGGCAAATGCTAAATCGTTAAGCTTGCGTTCGATTCTAGATTCTTTGGCTATTGCTGTACCACGTTGCGGTCTCGTATTACTCCTGGGCGGAGGACCTTTATGTGTAAGGTATCCAAAGCTTCCAGCAGATTGCCTGGAGACGTAGTCTATTACTATGATGAAAAGTAACAGAGCTAGAACATCGCCTTGTAATACTCCAGTTGTGACAGCGAAAGGCTCTGAGAGCTGGCCCTCCAAATACACCTGGCTCGTCGAGTCGTCGTACAAGACTCGGATAGCATCAACGATCTTTTGTGGGATGCCATAGTGTCGCAGGATTGCGAACATCATAGGTCTGTCTATCGAGTCAAATGCCTTCTTGAAATCGATAAAAGTGATGTACAAGGGTAGTAATTGTGCTCTTGCTCCTTCGATGACTCTTCGCAGGATGTGGATCTGCTGTGCGCAGCTGCGCCCGCTCCTGAAGCCTGCCTGATTGTTTCTGAGCAGCTTGTCGATGGGATTCTGGATGCGGTTGAGGAGAATGCGATTATACGTTTTTGCTGCGATGGACGTCAAGCTGATTCCTCTGAAGTTTTTCATCAGCTGCAGGTTGCCCTTCTTTGGCAGTGGGATGATCAGGCTCGACGTCCATTGTTTCGGTGCACAGCAATGCCTAAAAACAAGCTTGCAGAGTTTGTGCAATTCATTTACTATGAATTTGCCGCCGTCTTTCAGGACTTCTGCCGTCATTGCATAATCGGGTCCTGGTGACTTGTTCCGCTTAAGCTGTTTGATCGCTTTCACCACTTCCTCTCGCGTTGGAATCGTTATTGAAATAGCGATGTCTGGGCTTGGTTCTGGAAAGTTGACTGTTTCCACCTTCGCACTCTTGTTGTTGAAGAGTTTGCAGAAGTACTTGCCCCAATCGCTGATGAGCTCGGTCTTCGAGTTTGGTTGAGAGCCATCGAGCATTTGGACTTTGCTTGCAGCAGCATTTTGCGGCTTATCTGAGATTTTATCGATTAGAGTCCACATTTTGCGATGCTCGTAATTTTGGTTTGCCAGTTCGAGAGCTTCTAGTTGAGTGTTAAAATATGCCTCTTTGTCAGTTTCGAAAGCTGTCTTGACACTCGACTGCTTGTTTCTCCACTGATCTCTCTTTTCTCTCGTTTGATTTCGCTTGAAATCGTCCTTCGCCACTTCTTCTTCTGCGATGAGTAACTGCTGACCCAGCTCGGCTGTTTTGACTTTGGTCTTTTGCCCAGGACCTTTTCACTCGTTTCTACCAGCGCAGTATTGAGTGCGTCTGCTCTTTGCTGTATTAGGCACTGGGCATTTTCGGTTTGACTCGACTCGTCAAAAAGAGCGGCGAATTGATTGCGGAGTTCCAGGTCAAAGTTTGCTTGGATATTCACATCTTTCAGCTTATCGTTCTGAAAGGTGCACCTGGCGATGGATGGGCTTCTTGTTGTTCTCAGCGCCAGTTTGAATTTGGCGCTCACCATCTTGTGGTCTGATCCAATGGCGCAGGTGTTGTAAGCGCGACAGTTTTTGACTGATTTCCACCACTTGGTGTTGAAGACAATGTTGTCTAATTGAGCGAAGTCTCCTTTTGGGCTCTTATATGTGCGCAGTCTCGTCAGTCGATTTCGGAAACCAAGAGTTCGCTGGGCGCAGGCTTAAAAACTCGCACATGCTGATTAGCCTTCGACCATTGTTGTTCGAGATTGCGTGGTAGCTGAAGTTGCCTACCACTCTAGGATTGGTGTCGTGACTGTCCTTACCAATTCTTGCGTTCAAGTCACCGGCAAGAATGGTGACCGTGTGTGGCGGGATTGACTTTATCAGCTCATTGAGATCGTCGTAGAACGTGTCTTTTGCTGAAGAATCTGATGTCTCCGTCGGGGCGTATGCAGACACAAAGCATATTTTAGGATTGCCTTCTAAATGCATGGCAATTATACGCTCTGATTTAGTGATGATGGAGATGATAGACTGAGTGATTCTGGTGTTGTATAGCAGGGCTGATCCGTGGCTTTCCGATGAATCTGTATGTGCCATCGTCCAGCTGCTGTATTTCTTGTAGCCCACCGAGTCGGGTGTTCGGAGTCGGTGCTCTTGAAGTGCTACAAGGTCAATGTGATGTTTCTCGCAGCCGGTTATGATTCGATCAACTTTGTGCGTGATGAGCTCACCTGTTTCGCTGCAGATGGTGTCATTTAGGGTTCTAACGTTGTAGGTAGCAACGTTGAGCTGCTTGATGTTGCCACTCTTTGCTGATTTGATGTAACCAGTGGCGGGCAAAGTGGCCGACCTACCACCACGGTCCTTTTTCGACTGGGCGACGACCGTGCCAGCATCTTTTGAATTGTGTTGTGGTTCCATATTGTATTCTTTGCTAAGTTACTCCACGAAGGGTCGCAAGTTCTCAAGCATGGAGCGCAGTAGATTTCGCCTTTCAAGGGTCTCCCTTTACTCGCCTACGTCTCCTCCCCACCAGCCTTTCCAGAGCTGAACTCTGTACTTGCCACAGTGGAGTTAAAGTAGCACTGCTGCTGCCCAGGTACTTCAATAGTTACACTAGGTCGGTCCCCATAACCATATTGATCTATGATCTTCTATGATCTTCTGGTAAGTTACCCGAGCTAGACCCTATTGGATCAGTTTAACGTCATGACCAGGACCAAGGCAAACATTAGGCTTCTATAATTCAATGTTAGGCTGCATAGATTAGGTCAGCCGGAACCGGGAACACTTCCTATAAATCCTGATGTACTCGTTACATCATAAGAACAATGGCATCTACGGTTTTCCCGCAGCCTACCGGATCCAGGCCGTATCCAGATCTGACGAAGGACTTTTCCTGGACCCGATGACAACGCAGTGCTGAAGTGCCAACTAGTCTCTCCCTATGGAGGATCCCTTTACCACTCCAGATAAAGCGTTGTCGGGAAAATTTGTTTCGCGTACCTACCCCGAAGTGACAAAATAAAATTCTGTATAAAAATTTATAAGGAAAGACCAGTACTTTGTTTAGGCTTGGTTTGTAGGGAATTACAAACCTGCGCACATATATTCAAACGCACATAACTATAGAACCAATTCTTAATGCGCATGTGAATGCCATCAGCGTTTATCACAGGTTCGCGTTTAAAGTCTGTGTAGAGAGAATGGTGTCATCTCTAATTTAATAACAAATGATCGTTGCGACGGAAGTGAATCAATCAAAACTAACTTTAGCTGGAAAATAACTTTATTAAAGAACCTCTATAAAGCCAAAACAATCTCTGTTACCTTAAATTATATGCTTATCTCTGTAAAGCTGCTTTGAAACAATCTACATTGTTAAAAGCGCTATATAAATGAAGATGACTTGACTTGACTTATCATTGTTCAAACACAGAAAATTATTACTAATCCAGGTTTTTATTTCAGTAATACAGCCGGAAAGAAAATCAGTGTCGGGGCGCTCATCTGGTTGAGATGAGCTTCCTTATAGCAGTCCCTTTGTGAAACCGCGAGTGGGCATGGTTTCAGTGCCGACAGCGTTTGTGTTACGAGTGCTGAGAGAGAATCCACTTGCACGCACCCTTTTAATGACAAAACTCCACATGAATAAAAAGGAACACTTCAGTAACACTACACTTGAGAAAAATATATGGATTATCATATGTTACTTCAAATGTTTCCATTCGTTATGACGTTATGAAATGAGATTGGAGTAAAAACATGAAGCCTAATGTTTGCCGCGTGACTCAAACTCACAGCGCGTGCAGAGAACATTTACTGAAGTGATCGAGCCGCTCCAAACTATGAAACATTATTGTTACCATATTATACATATCTACGTTTGAGCAGATATCCACAAACACAGTATTAAACAGTAAACACAGGTCTAAACATTATAATATTCACCATATTAGAGTAAACACTCATACTAGCCTACTTTTATCATGCTGTGTTTTATTATCGAACATAAAAACATGGGTTATACATGTATATAAATTTAACATTGAAAGGTTGCCTACCCGTCTAGTTCACATTTCAGCATGTTTCTGTCTATATATAGATACATAAACATGTATGACATTAGGCTTCATGTTTTTACTCTAATCTCATTTCATAACGTACATTTTGGTCTGGCACCAGTTTAACATGTCTTACCTTAAAAATGTTCTCATCTTCAAATCGCGTTCTTCTAATTCTTCTGAGGTAAATCCAAGGTAAACAGCACAGCACAAACACAGTCTTCCAAACTCGATGAAAAGCAGAGGAATACTGAAGTCTCTTTGTTTTGAGGTGATGGGACGTTTACAGGCCTACATTCCTTCACGAAGACTATTTGCATGTCAATCGCTCGTGCGGAGTTATTTGAGTCTCTTTTGCACTGACAAGAAAAAAGCGAGACCATCGCGCCGGCGCGACGACCGACTCCAGAGGGTTAAATTTCCTAAAAACGATGATATCAAGAAGAGGTGGATTAATTTTGTGAAGAGCCACCTTGATGGAGAGATGAGGATCACCACCAACACCCGCCTCTGCAATGAACATTTTATACCTTATAGTTTTACAAACTTTCATCTGAGACAACTGGGATTCACTGATAATCCGCTGTTACTGGTGATGGGGCCGGGCCGAGTATCTCCCGTCCCGGCCTTCATCCTCCCGTCCCGTAAGGTGCGTAATTTGTGTAATTTGCCTTGTGTGCTTATGTTATAATTGTAGTAGGTAGTCCACAGTAACTCTACTAAATTTTGCAACCCTCTAACGGGATTCTTTTGTTTATATGCATCATTATGTTTTACTAATTAGACAAGTAATTTCAACTATTGTCTGTGCACAAAGCAGTCCCTTTGTGAAACCGTGAGTGGGCATGGTTTCAGTGCCGACAGCATTTGCGTTACGAGTGCTGAGAATCCACTTGCACGCACCCTTTTAATGACAAAACTCCACATGAATAGACAGGAACATCTGACCCAAAACACGAACATGGTCCACCACAGAAAACCGCATACAACGACTAGCAAAACATAACTGAAAACCAAGGCCCTAACCTAACCCTAACTGCAGATGTGTTCAATGACGGTAACTATAATAACTAATATGATAACAAGGAGAGACAGAAACCAAACAGGAAGAGAACACGGAAACAATAAGAATAGAGAAGGCACTTCAACATAAAAGTCCATACAAAACTAAAGACAAAACTCAAAGGAGTGGCTTTCAGATGCTCCTAAAAACGTCTAGGACCTAGAAGTCTAGGAGGGAGGTGGAACGGAGACAGATCTAGGGTGGGATGGAAGGCCAGTCCCAACCCTAACCCGAACCCTAACCCGTGCAGCGGAAGAAGGAGTGGAGACTGAGGTGGATCGGGGAGCCAGGGTGGAGCAGGCTGGACTGAAGATCCCCTCTTCGGAGAAGAAGACCACCAGCGCAGCGCAGATGGGTCTGAAAATTTTCATGGCAGATCTGGTGGAACTGGAGACCTCCACAGCTGATCAGACAAAGGGACTAAAGCGGTCTTTGGAGCGGTCTCCTGAGCTGAAACAGGTTCAGCCGACACTGGACTCTGGTCAGGGACTGGAGCCGATGTGTGTGTTGCCCCCACACACAAGATAGCCGTGGCCACAATGGTCAGCGCTGCACACTCTGAAGACTCATGCGTGGTGGCCATCTTGGCTGAAGACTGTAAATATATAAATAGTAAACTATAAGGATGATGTTATGTTCACTTAAGGAAAACTTACTTGTATACTTGCAATGCAGTATAAAACTACTAAACCAATAGTTTAATGAAACTATACTTCACAGTGTACCTTCATAAACTAAATAAAATGTGGTACAAGATTTGACTAGTAAACTATCAGGATACTTATAGTACATCGATATAAGTATACTGACTACATGAAGTATACTTAAAAATATACAGTATTTAAATATATTAAATTAACTTGAAGTACACTTCTTTTTTCGTAAGGTTTGTCAGCTGGGATCAGTGTTTAACGTGACCATTAGCAGAGTGACTCCATTAAGCAAAAACATGTTGCTTGTGTTTGTATTGAGGTCATTCACCCACACGTATACACACACTGCACTAAAGCAAACACATCTCATCCCTTCTTCTCTCTGTCTTGTGCTCATCAGAAGCAAATTTGTCCAGTCTAAGAGAAGTGTCCTCTGACAATCATGCTTGAATCTGCCTCTCCAGAGACAGGATGATGCTGACAGAGAGGACAATGTGTGTGTGGGACATGGAGAGAGTAGAAGAAAAAGTGGAGAGAAATGTGTGATGAAAGGCTTCTTGAGTTTCAGCAGGTAGACAGACTGATGTGACCTCTCCTTTACCTGTCGGAGTCAAACAAACGGCCTCTGCAGGACGTGTTTAGCAAGGCGCAAGTCATTACGCAATCTCCAAATCCTCTCGGCCGTGAAACCTCTTCCTGTTCCCGATGCTCCATCTGTGCACAGCACTCGGGGAGGAAAAAGCCCAGTGATTGACATGTCAGCACTTCCTGTCAGGGATTTATGCTGCACGGCTGAAAATGCTCCTGCACCACAAGGTCATAATTTAGCTTCCTCTCGGTTTACCTTCTCCCTGATAGAATTGCTTGTAATTTATAGTATTGTTTTAATTAAATAGATTGAGAGAGGCCTAAGTGCTCACAGTTTTAAGACAAGCTATTTTTTAGGAAGTACAATCTGAATTCTTAAACTCCCGCCTAGGACAGACATAAAGTAGGGCAATAAAGTGAAAGGCCACTAAACCAGGTAGTGGAATTAAACTGTTGTAGAAATATCACAGGAAAACATGTACAAACTCACACAACCACACCTGCACAAAACAAAAGCAAATCGGGTGGTGAGCAGTGTTTGTAAAGCAACAGAGGACCATCACATAAATGAATGATTCACAAGTTCACACTTACAAATAAGTCAGATAGAATAAAAGCGTATTTGGCGTGCTGTCCGAGGAGAGGGCTCCGGGCTCGGTATTCGGCCCGAACCCAGAGTACTCAGTCCCCCCTATTCCTGGCTGTAAAAGAATGAGCCAAGAGTGAGGAGTCGGGGTGGTGGAGGGATGCTGAAAAACTGTCAAGGAATGTTAGGTGAGTTGACAGAGTGAATATATATATGCTTCTCATGCTGATAGGGTAGACATAGTAATTGTTTGATGACATGTAGATTGGATTGATTATTTGAACGTGCTCCTCCCGAACTTTGTTTATAAAACATCATTTGTGAAATGCAGGTTCCTACCAGGCAGTGTATGATGGACCACGATTAGCCTTCACCTGGCCACAGGCGTGATGTGTTTATATGGAAATAGTCGATGTCAGTATGATAGGGATATCTGATAGCTGTTCTGGGACAACGTTGCCCGTAACTGCTGCTGTAGGAACTGTTTCCACAGCCCAAATCGATACCTTAATGCCTAGTGCGAAAAGAGAAGCTGATTCCACATCAGTGGCAGAGTCTTTATCTCTAAAATCTTTTAACATTTTAAAACACAGTAAGTATAATATTAACTAAACAAAAGCAGTATAATTCATCAATTAAAAATAAATTATGGTAGCATTAAAAATGAGTTTTTCCTAAGTTTGTGGCAATGTTTCATTTTAAATGACGTCCATCTCCACTTTTAAATCAACAGGCTTTGATCCACCCTCTAAATCCACTGCACAAAAAGATTTACCAGTCACACTCCTTAAAATGGTCTCCACTTGACTAAATCCTAGCTAGTACTTATCAATATGATAAGTGAGTACCGGTGTGTGATTGTGTATGTAAATAACAATTAATAACATCTGAATGTTGTACAGGGTAAGTGCTGTATATGTGGCTTCAGGCGTCAGGAAATCCATTTTAAATGCAACTTCACATTTGTAACTTGACTTCTATTAACTCTTGACTTCTGTTTATGAATCCGTAATGTGCTCTTCACATATCTGCACAGCATTGTTGTTAATGAAGGTTTGATTTGATAGAAATATAGATTCATGTTTTATGTTTAAAATCACCTTTCCCTGTATTTGCTTGAAAACACAGCACTAATATGAGGAGAGCAGTGACTAGGTTCATCCATCCAAGTGAGATGTGCCACATCTGTTGGATCTGTAAAAGACTCTCTGTGAATTGGCTTGACCAGCATCCTTTTCCTCCATGTGTTGATGAATTTTAGACTGAAACAGGCTGAAAGTTGCAGATAGCACTAAACCTGGGATTGTGGGATTCCAGTACACCTGATTTGTTGGTTGGGGACATTTGAGTCAGTGTTTGAATTCAGAAACCCTGTTATGACTTGGGTAATGTTCTTTCTGTCTCTCTCTTTCATGTCTGTCTTTCTCAGTAATGGCTTTTGCCCAACAGGTCAGTGTTCGGTCTTCACTCGACTGGTTGCTTGTGGCTTCACATCGGCCAGAACAAAAGTTCCTATTAAACTACTCGGAGGGAGACAGCGAGTGAGAAAGAGAGAGACCAAACGAGCAGAATGATTTGGGAACACATGCCATCACCTGACCACAATCCAGCTTACATGTGCCTTGTTCACTTATTCATCTAGAAAGTGACAAGGTCGTTCAGATAAGGTTTTGTTGTTCTTTTCCCTCGTTAGGGTGAATGAGGGTAAATGAGAGAATCTTCTGGGACTGACTCTGCTTTGCCAGCAGGAGGCTGATCCATGATCCTCTCATCTATTCTCAGTTGCCATTTAAATTCATTCATTCATTTTTTCATTCATTCACTCTCTCTCTGTCCTTCTGTCTAAATTGGTTTTGACACAGGAGGTCAGTTATGGCATTATGAAGGCTCAAATGCTCCCAACAGCGTTTTAATGAGCAGAGCAGCTTTCAGCCGTCTGGATGATCCTCTCCGCTGGATCTGAATGAATAGAGGCCAGCACAGACAAAACACAATTAACACACCATAGAGACCCGATTAACTAAGATGTGCTTGCTCTGGTTTCCCAATTCATACACAAACACACCCACATACAGTACACTATAATGGTCATGGTTTTACTGAACGATCCTGAGCATGGTGAGTATAGTACAGCAAACCGTGCTCAGGACAGTAGAACCATCTCAGACTAAAGGAGTAAACTTTGAAAACATTAGTCTTTAATGGTGCCTTCAGACCATAACAGAGTTGACCGTTTCAGTTTAATTCGACATACCGGCATCTTGCTCGAGAAGCTTCTCAGAAATAAAATGGTATGCAGATTTTTCTGGAAGTACCCACTTTTCAATTATAAGTTGATTACAAAATGAAATCATGGCTTGACATTTTAATTTTGTGCCCAACTGACAAACATAAACACAAGATAAAATAACCTAGGGACAGAATCAAGTCTGTTTCATAATACAGTATCAAACAAAATCTAAAATAACTATTTAGAAAGAGATAAATACATAAAGCTAGCTTTAATTTCAGTATATTTTGTTTTATAGATAGGAAACATAGCTGGGTAATGGCACATGTTGACCTGTGCTGTTCTTCCTGAATCACTGTGCATCAGATGGTTTGGACTGTGTGTGCGACGATAAAAACACAGAAGAATTTGCCCTGATACATGTCTGCTGAAACTAGATTTGTGCCATTTCGATCTGTCATGTGTTAGAGGTGGTACCATAGTGGCCTCCAGTGGCCAGAAATAAAACAACAATATTTGCCATTCTGCCAAGATTTCAGCCTGATGTGAGTCTCAGAATTGTGCTCATTAATTCTCTCATAGACTTTTCATTTTCACAATGTGCAGAACAGGATATTCTCATTAGCATCAGTTTTTAATTCTGTCTGACAGCTAGAAAAAAATCACTGAGTCTGGACTTTACAGCATCTCTGTATTTCTGTTAAAGCGTATGGTATTTACAGAAGGACATAGCTTATTGTGATGTCAGATTACAGTCTAAACTCATTTTTGTTCCTCGAAAGAGACCAAAGAAAAACAACAGGCCAGGCTCAGTTTCTCTTACTGAGAAATATTGTAAACAATATTATTTTTCATAGATATTACACATATATGGACTTCTCTTGCACTGTGTGTTTTTGCAGGCAGCCCGGTGAACCTGACCTGCCGAGCGTTCTTCGGTTACAGCGGGGATGTGAGTCCTCTCATCTACTGGATGAAGGGAGAGAAGTTCATTGAGGATCTGGACGAAGGACGAATCAGAGAAAGTGAAATTAAGTAAGTAGTTTATACTAATGACACCCTTTCCTTTCATTTATCGAGATGATAATTCCTTTCATTTCCTTTCTAGATCGAGATGAGCAGAAAAGCTTCTTTCTCGTGTAATCTCCATCTAAATTTCATTGACTCCATTAATTATGCAGTTTAGGCATATGCAATCTTAATCACATCATGATGAGTATCAGGGTCAAAGCAGATGACTGAATCTGGGCTCACCTAAACTAGATCCCAAACTATTAGTTCCAAAGTATTATTCTAAACAAATGTGAGTGGTTGATGGAAAGTCTGGACTGCCTGTTACTGTAAGTCAGTTCATGTATTGAGCTACAGAGTAGCAAAAATGAGACTCATTATAAGGTTTTGGAATATGTTTCAGAATACAAACACACCATGAGCATTGTAATACAGTCCGTATGCAACTCTCGCCAAAATTAAAGTACACTGAGCTCCGCTGACTATGGCCATCAGAATGAACCAAGAGTCCTTTACAGTATTACAGTTTTTTTCAATTGTTTAAGCACAATTTTAAAAACAGGGCCCGGTTTGTCAAAACACTACACACAATTAGCACAACACTACACCAAAGTAGCACAACACCTCAGATCATTTGCAAAATGGAACACTTTTGTCAAAACTATACAATGTCTTATAAAAACCTTATTTTGTTGTCATAACATTAACACAAACATCATATGGTCTGACTCTGTTTGAACACTCCTGTGCTCAACCTAAAACACTTTTAGCATTTACACAGATGAACACCACATGACACCAATTGTGCATACTAATGAAAATATTTATTTCTTTTCATGTACTCAAGTCAGCCAATACTGGAAATTTCAACAAAACATTCATAACAAAACATTTTCCAGTTTCCATACAGTATTACTGAACATACCATTGTACTGTACGCCTACAATAATACAGTAACATAAATTACATATCCAGTTCAGTACAAAATAAAATAAAATAAAAAACTAAACATCTCTCCACCTAGCTGGATCTGGACACAGGCCTCGTCAACATCACAGGCTATATTTTCATTTGCAAGGCAACGTGGGAAGAATCTTTTTGAGTGACGAATCCACCCTTGTATGGATGCTGGTTCAATTTGATCACATGCTTCCTCCATAGCTTGAATGAGGGGCATCTGGACATAGGGCCGGAGATCATAAACCTTTCCATCGCCATGTTGAGAAGAACTCCTCAATGGGGTTTAGGAAGGGGGAGTATGGTGGAAGGTATTGAACTGTAAATGTGGGTGTTGATGAAACCAGTTTTGGGCCAGAGCAGAACGATGGAAAGCAACATTGTCCCAGACGACAAAGTATTGCATTTGGTCCCTTTGGTTTGCTGCTGTGATAATATTGTGCAATCTGTCTAAAAATGTAAGAATGAGGTCAGTGTTGTAATGACTCAAGCTGGCATGGCTGGCACCCCATCCTGTGTAATGGCAGCACAAAGGGTAATGTTACCCCCATGTTGCCCTGGTACATTGACAATAGCCCTGTGGCCAATGATGTTTCTTCCCCTTCTTCGCACTGTTGTCACTGCTGTACTCTCAGTCCAGCCTCCCTCAGTGTTAGTCCGTGGTTTATTACATGGTCCACAATTGTAACGAATTTCATTACACAGAATTGGTTGTCTTCTTCTTGTGCATGTCCTACCCCTCCTCCAGGTCTTCCTCTCCCTCCACCCTGTTCTCTCCGGATTCCCCCTCTCATCCGCACTCTCCCTCTTCCTCTGACACTGTACATTTTTGTTGAAGACAGGTGAACTTACCTGTTGCCTTTTTATAGTGCTAAAACCTGATTGGTGTGTCTACAATTAAGCACCAGTGTGTGTGTGTACCTGGTGGCTGTGTTTAACCATCTGGTTCATGGGTGTGTTCATTTGAAAGTCTTTGCTTTGAAATTGCAAGGAAGTTACATCATGATAAATTTCTGTGTCAAATGCATGCAAGTGTGTTTAGTGTTTTGCAAATCACTGTGTGTAATGTTTTGCAAAAAGTGTGAAGCTGACAGTGTGCTTACAGTTGTGCAAATCTTGCCTTGTGTTTTGCTCCTTGAGTGTAAGGTTTTGCTAATTGTGGGAAAGTTTTAATTTTAGTGTGTAAGCAATTGAAAAAAACTGTAATACGGTACATTGCTAATGCTGTGGGTGAATGTTGGAGGAGTGTTTGACTGCATTTCTCATGTCAGCTATCATTTAGTCAGAACTGATCCTAAGGCCAGTGTGTCATTTTCTGCCTGTTACTGTGCCAGTGGCTGAATCAATTCACAGCCTGCTAATAGAGAAGAGCTGACAGCAATGACAGCAGAATTTCATTTCTGAATCTGTACCTGAGATCCACTAGGTTTGGGTCTTGCAGCTCTGTCGTCCACTACAAACACTGTAATTAGTCTGATTAGTGGCGGTGAGCGCCTGTGGATACTGACCCGTATCAGTTCTGACATCACTGTAATGGTGTGAAACATCCACACACATGAAAAGAGGGCAGAACATCACCTTATTCTTTTTGAACAAGAACAGAAACAATGTTTCTTTAATGATATGAATTCCCCATCATCCTTTCTGTCTCTCTGCAGACATAGTTTCCATGGCAGCTGCAAAGAAAAGACACTTCTTTTCTCTTCCATACCCTGTTATTTTTTCTTCCCCGTAGTGCTTGGTAGTCAGGTGTATGTGTTTTATGATGGATGAGCTTTAGTTAATCATAATGTCAATGTCTGATTTTCACTTTATTCAGTGTGTCACTATGTCTGATGAGTGATTGTGGTTATCAATGATTTCCTCAGTTGCTAAGATACATTTCCTGATACTTATAACAAATTTCTACACACACAACTATACACAAGCATTCAAATACAAACTAGGTTTTTACAAATGTCAAACTTTTTTATATATTTTTTTAAATGCTTACACACTAAAACTAGTACTTGAGGACACTCATTCATTCACTCATGTACCTAATCTTCAGACCAAGTCTGCAAAGCTGCAAGCACTTTTCTGCTTTACACTCAGTTCGTAATTGTGAAACAAACTTTTTGCAAAACACTAAACACAATTCTCTACATTAGAAACATCATTCAAAACTAATATGTCTTGTGTTAGATTTAAAAAAACAAACTATTATGTAAATGTAAAACACTGCTATGTAAATGGCACACTCTTTTACCGATTGCCTATAGCCAACGATCATTTTATTTATTCATTTATATAGCACAAATAAACACAACTATAGTTGACCACTGTTGTGGTCATCACAGTTGATCACAGTTGATCATGTGTTAACCCTAACCCTAACCCTAACCCTAAAGCCGGCCGCACACCGGACGCGCAGCTCAGCGCCGCGCCGCGCCACGTCTAGGACAACTGCCACCTGAAAATCCATTAGCATCAGCAATTTTCTGATTTCTGTAAATAAATATAAAACTAAATGTATATTGCAGAACGGGGTTAAGTCCGTATATACATTAACTACGATTTGAGACACATAAATATAAATTTAATATAAAACTATGTAAATGGCGCTGTGTGGCGCGGCAGGGTTTTGAACACGGTCCTGAGCCGTTGCTGGGCGCCGCGGACAGACGCCGCCGGTGTGTGTACTCTCATAGAGAATAATGTGTTCGAATTTAAAAGACGTGGCGCTGCGCTGCGCGGCGCTGAGCTGCGCGTCCGGTGTGCGACCGGCTTAACCCTAAACACTTTAAATAATGTTCATAATTTGTTCACTTGGAAATCAAAACTTAATGTTTTGAGAAAGAAAGAAATTACCCCCTCCCCCATTTCTGTTTATAGTGTAAATATACATCATTTTAACCCTTAGAAATCAAAACTTTTTTTTTTGAGAAACAATATACCTTTTTCACCCTTGTATTTTTGTTTACAATATTTTGTAAATATAGACTGAATATGCATACAAGTCAAGTCACCTATATTTCTATAGTGCTTTATTCAATACAAATGTAGTAACAAATTCAGCTGTAAAGTCAGTTCAGTGTTGCTTCAGTTCAATAACTATAAAGTTCATTAATTGTGCACATACTATATATACAGTGAATTTGCGCACATGTGCGTGTGAGTGCTGTTACAAACTCCTGTACACTTCACTGTACACTGAACAAGCAAAAGACACAAGATAGTAGTGGTTTACATTTTTCACATTGTGTGTAGTTTGGCATGTATATGGCTAATCATTTGAGTAGAGTTACTATGCAAAACACATTTTTAGAAGAGTTAAAATAGTATGAATGAAGTTTGAATGCAAACACTTTTGCAAACACTAAATATTCAGCAATATTTTTGATTTGACTGTACTGAAACTATTGAAATAAGAACTGAACTGAACTGGATGATGACATCACTGTTTTCTATAGAGCTGGCCCATTACCATGCCAATCACTCCGAGAGTTGTCATGACAGAACTTGATTTAAATTATAGATTTTTGTTGAACAGTTCTCCTCTTCTTCTCTCCACCATTCCAGAACTATTCGGGAGCACTTGGGTGAGCAGGAAGTGTCCATCTCACTGACAATAGATGCCGTGGAGGAGAGCGACCTGGGAAACTATTCATGTTATGTGGAAAATGGCCACGGAAGACGACAAGCCAACATCCAGCTCAGCAAGAGGGGTAAGAGACACTTACAGTTTTTCTGAATTTCTAAAACACCTTTCTCGAAACCATCACCCACTTTCTCAAAACCTTATACACAAAACCAAATCTTCAAACTACATTCAGAGGAGATATGACTCTTTTGGAAAAATCCAAATCAAATAATGCTTTCAGATTATACACACAGCCAGTCAATATTATAAACACTACAGATCATTCTTTAGACGCTACATCAAAAAATGGAGAACAGCATCCAAAGCATGCAATTACAGAAAAAAAGGATATTGTAACAAACTAAACAAAATCGGCATCACGTCTTCAGGTTGGGTCCGGCCTGAGGACTTTGTCCACATACCAGGCAATGTGGTCTCTTGCCAGGCAAAGGGAAAAACCTTATAGTGTGCCGATCCAGCCTTGACACACCCTGCTCTTCCTCATCTTCATCCTCTTACACATACACATCCACCTCTGCCTCTCAGATTGTTTCCATCTATTGTTCATATCATCATTCACTGCACCTGTGTCACCTGTGCACTATGAACTGGCTTAAATTGTACAGTTGGTTTGATCACATCATTATAAACAAGTGTGAACAATTTTGAGTCACTGTGTGCAAACGATAACAACTGATGTTGTAGTTGTGTTCAACTTTTGCATGTCTGTTTTTAGCGTTTTGCAACAAAAGTGCATATCTGTGTGAAATGTGTTTAAGTGAATGAGAATGTGTTTAGAGTTTTGCAAAAAGAGTTCATGAGATTTGCAAATGGTGTCTAACTGCCTGAACTTGTTTAAGGTTTTACAGAAAGAGTGATTTATTCAACAATTTGGTTTAGGCCTTTGAGAATTTGGTTCAAAGAATGAGGTTTAGTGTTTTAGCAATTCAGAAAAAAATGTAAGAGGATTGTGCACCAGATGCTAACATTTGAAACCATTGTTTTCTATGAATGTACAGCACACACAGCTGCTAGCGTCAGCGTCCACCAATTCCATAGACTTCAATTCATTCATTCATTTTTATAAATTAACCTGCATTACAAAAGATGCATTGTGTAAAGGCAGTTTTCCAGTAACAAGTTTAATGCTGTTTTGTTTTATGTTGTTTATTGTAGAGCAAAAATATCCATGTGGCTTGCTGATTATTTATCGGGAGCTCTCAGTTTTACAGTAAAATCCAATTATGGTTGGTCAATGTGAGGTCTCAGGAAACCAATATCCTTCCTGATTTTCAAAAAGGCCTGAATTGGGGAATTGAGATGTGATGTTTTTGGTTTATTATCTGGAAAAATATAGATTTTGTCTATAGATGTTTTTGTTTGAATTAACTGTTAAAAAACAATAAAGTGGTTTACACCTGAGAATACAATGTCCCACCCACTCTGCATAATGAGCCATTCATTCAGGTGTGACACTGACTGAGCCACAATGCAAGGACAAAAGATATATTTAGAAGAAGACTTATATTGACCATTTAAGATTTTGCTTACATCTATCTTGTAAATATGTTTTGCTATTTTATTAAAAAGGTTACAATTACAACAATAATTACAATTTCAACAATATTTCAAGTGTACTCTTTCTTTGTAAAAAAAAAAAAAAAAAGATTATAGGCCTACATTTTATCATATGTATTCATTAGTTTGAATATAGCCAACATTGGAACATCTAACATCTTAGTTTATGACTTTATTTTTGACAAAAATAGTATATATATTTGATGTGGTAGTATATTCTACAGTAAAAACTGTACCCAAATCTAGTCAACAAAATGTTGTCTTTCATATTTCGCCTGACTATAACGTTGTTTTTATGAAATATTAGGGCATATGAATGTTAATTTGCAGTTTAATATGTTGCTTATACGGACATTTTATTTCAACATATTTCAGTCGATTTTTACTCATCTCAGTATAGCCAAGCATTTTAGTTGATTAAAGCGGTTTATTCTTTCACACACAGACACGCGATTCATATTTAGGTCAAACAGGCAAACATTCTGTTTCAAACAGGCAAACATTCATTCGCGGTATTCAAACGCAAATTCTGAGAACCTGAAGTGTACATATCTTTACAAATATGTACCCTTCATTCATCTACAGAAACGCGATTCATCTTTTTGCGGTTTACATAGGCCTACACTAACGTTATTCCATAACGTTATTCCACATTAACACTTGAGAAAAGATAACTTAGCCTACCTCACTCCTCAGCGGGATCTATTGCTCACTGTTTATTATGTATGCTATATTATGCATCACTTGCGGCGCGCTTTGTTTACAGCTGATGGGCGTTTCACAGGACTGAAATGGTTCTCAGAATTTGCGTCTGAATAGCGCGCGCTCTCCGGGGTGTGGTCACATTACATTTGAATAAGCTCTAATGAGCTCAACTGGAATCATTCTCTTTTAATACAGATTTCACAAGCTGGGAATATTTGTTTTTTTTTATAAAAATTACTTCATTTAAAAGATGCAATCTCAAGCTTGATGCCCGTGGGTATGTTTGCCTGTTTGACTGAATTTTCGCGGAGTTACAGATCATTTTCGAACGCGTTTCAAATTGGAGTTCGCGGACAGAGAGAGTGCAGAACTCGCATCATGTTAATTTTTCTTTATTTGGCAAAAAGCAAAACACTTTATTTTTATTGTGAGTACACAGAAAAAAATAGAAACTGAACAGGATCGATTGATGTATAACACGACAATGAAAGATCAAAATTAACAGAGCATTATGAACTTAATTTACATTGCTAAAAAAAAAAAACGAGCAAAACGCGCCGGCGCATTTTTGGTCCCCAGAGGGTTAAATGCAAATGAACTGCTGCTGCCGGCCCATAGGGCGGACCCTCACGAGCTCGCGTTCAGAGCCAGGACAATCAAAACAGAAACTCTCAGTAGCGGCGTTCATTTCGACCCAGAGTCGGACAATAATGCCCACAGAGCCAGAGAATATATGCTGTATGGAGATAGAACAGGTATAGTTTAGTTTAATAACGGTTATAACTTATTTGTCATCTGCTTTTATCCACTATTACAAGCCTGTTGTAGCAGACCCCGTCCGAATGATGACCAAAATATACTGATGAGTTCAATGAAGTTTATTGTACATCACAAAAAAGATGAAGCGTTAGTTTTACTCCAGAAAATCACTGTAAGAGCTGAATAAACACAGTATAAGAAGTGCGCATTAAAGTCTTATCCATAAACTCTCTCTCTCTTGTTCATTAGCATGGAACATACACAGCAAAGTACACAAAACACTCGTTACAACTAACAGTAAACAAATATACACAACTTTTCAGTGGGTGCTTAAAAACTGGTAAACTGTATATCTGTAAAACGACTCGATGAGCTGTCATAAAGTGTGCGCTCTCACTTTCATTTCTGCCATGATCAGTAACGTTAGGCCTGTCCATCCGGAGAGTGTAAGCTTGATCACAAACAGTTGGTGAGATCCATCCTCGAGTAACAACGGGAGTAAATGAAGACTGATGTTCATTCTGACATCCAACAACAAAAAACCTCAATCGCTTAGAAGACATTCTTGTCTACAGCTGCTCCGGCGTGGAAACAATGGTGGACTGTGTCCAGCTCACTCAGGGTGGGTCTACACTAAAACTGCAGTGTCAATCAACAGTCTTGGGAGGGGCCTGTGCAAAGTGACGTCACATTGCCCCAAATCTGAGAACAGCTCATTCTGAGACGGTGCTTATGATTTATGGGGATTTTAAAAAAAGCACTGGGTGGATTTTTATCATTATAGGGTGGTTGTGTACACACACTGCCAACACACATTTATGTTCAAACACCATGTAAAAGTGAATTTTGCATAATAGGTGCCCTTTAACATTTTGCACCCTGCCTACCTGGATATTTCTGCAACATTAAGGTTCTTTTCTTTTTTAGAGACCTAGTTGCCTTTAGTTGAGGATATTTTTACATAGTCAATCATTTCTCTTTTAAAATATGAATCTGAAAAATTGGTTTGGTGGCAGACTGATCCTGTTCACTCGGTACATGAAAGAGATTGACTCTGAGAATGAAGCAGATTATGGTGCAGTTGAGATTCACTCTTCACTCTGATGTTTATTTCATGCCTTCAGTGCTCTGTTAGTAAATATACATGTATATGGACAGATTCCAATTCACTACAACACTTGACATTTGTTTTTATTTTAAATTCAAAAGGCTCAAATGAGGGAAATACAAACATTTGTTTGTCTAAAGAATACATGTCATGTTGTGTATGTTGTTCTGCCCACACACACATCCAAGGGTAAGGCCTTTAATGATGAGTTAGGGCTGCACGATTAATCGAAATGATACGACACATGTTTGGCAAAGGCTGTGATTATGATCAGTAGTAAATGTTGCTCCATCTGAATGCCAGTGGGCGTTCTCACGCAGAAACACCAAATATGCCCCGCATAAGTAGATAATGCACGTTATTCCAGGAAATCCCTATGGGCATCATACTATTGCTGTAGCTGAAGAAACAGAAGATTTAAATGATGTTTTATAAACAAAGTTCGGGAGGAGCACGTTCAAATAATCAATCCAATCTACATGTCATCAAACAATTACTATGTCTACCCTATCAGCATGAGAAGAAGCATATATATATTCACTCTGTCAACTCACCTAACATTCCTTGACAGTTTTTCAGCATTTGGTCCCGCCCATTTGTTGCAATGTCAGAGATCGAAGTCGAACTCTTCCCGTCTGACGACGACGCCCTCGCTGCCCAGGATCCATAGCAGCTTCCCAGCACTGCAACGAGCTCCCATGCTCAACAGGACACCACAACTGAACCTCCAGCAACACTGCGAGGCCGGCAGCCTAGCCGAACCGCTTCCCGTACCCTGAGGCACCATGGCTTGCCCTCACCTCCACCATCAAGATTTCCACCACCATCTCCAGCATCCTCCAACACTTCAGCACAACCCACCATTCCTGCAATAGAAAAATGGACAGTATTGGGGTTGAGACAAGCGCTAATCAGCGCTGATGTTCATTTTTCCAGGGGAATGAATAAAGCACAACTGTACAATCTGTATGTTTCACCCGAGTCAGCTTTCCCATCTCCAAAATCCATTCCACCTGCAAAATCCGCAAAAAAGGCCAGTAATTACAGGGCCCCGAACTCACGTTCCCAGAAAACACCTACTCCCTCTCTCGCAGGGCCCAGTTTTCTGCGAGTGTCAGGCCGCAGCAGGCCTTCAGCTAGCCTGAGCCGCGCCCCAGATTCCGCCGCTGCTGCCAGGCCCCAGTCTCCTCTCCGCTCCGCTGAGCTACAGACCGCAGCTTTCTCCAGCACCATGCCTCACGTCTCAATGCCATTTCTAGGCAAAACAGGCCGCCCTTTCAGCGTGAGTATGCCTCCACCAATGGCGCTGGTTCAGCTACCATATAATTTTCACTTTTTCCAACTCGTTCCCCTGTCCGTGGCATGCAGCCCCACCTCCAGACTCTAGCGTGAGGCTGCCTCAGCTAGAGGCACAGGCCCAGACACCCTTTCTGCCTCCCCAGCTCCCTTCCTTTCCCACTTTTTCTGTTCCTCCACAAGCTCCAGGGGCTGACCCAAGTGTGAGGTTGCCTCCACAATCGGCATCGGCCCCGGGGTTTTTTCCTCCTAACACTTTTTCCCAAAATCATTCTCCTTTCACACTGTTTTCCGCAACGCCGATGTCCATCCTGCCGAACGCTACAGCTATGGAACCGCCCCCTGTTGCCAGTAACATCAGAGCCCAGATCCTTACAGGTGCAGACATCGATTTATCTTCCCTTCTCTCTTTACTTCCTCCCTCTGTCTCAAACCGCCAAATCGACTGCGGCGATTTTGAAGTCACCCTCAAAAACCCAGTTCATAATTCATCCCGCATTCTTTCATTCTCTGAATTTGCTATTGCTTTCAGCCGCTATAGTGAAATAATTTGCGCTGCACTACCCCACAAGAGACGAGAGTTAAACGACTATCTTGCGATAATCACAGAACTCGCACTATCATACGGAGGAACCCATTTCCATACTTACCACAAATTGTTCTCAGCAAAATGCGCTGTCCGCGTAGCCCAGTGGAACCAGTGCCCTTACTGGGGCGCCCTAGACACAGAACTACACAATAGAGTGTTCCTAGGCTGCCGTAACATATCCTGCGATGTTTGCAGATCCGTTTCCTCACTCCACCACAGCTTGTCTCTTGATTAACCCTCCAAATCCTCCCCGCCCAGATTCATCACCAGCTGAAAAATCAACCAGTTACGTCCCACGGCCAGCAAACATAAATTTCAACGACTCAGCAATAGATTCCAAAAGAAAAAATTTCCCATCCAACAGCCAAGTTTGCAATAACTTCAACTCAGGACGTTGCAACTCAGTTGTTGGTGATTTTAATATACACATCGATAATGAAAAACATTGGGTATGGCATTTAAAGACATTGTAAACTCAATTGGAGTTAGACAACACGTGTCAGGACCAACTCATTGTCGTAATCATACTCTAGATTTAATATTATCACAAGGAATAGATGTTGATGCTGTTGATATTCTGCAGCAGAGTGATGACATCTCAGATCATTATCTAGTCTTGTGTAAATTACATTTAGCCAAGGCTGCAAAGCCGACTCCGTGTTATAAATATGTTATACCTATCACTTCTGCCACTAAAGATTGCTTTATCAATAATCTTCCTAATCAGTTTCATCATCTCAGCATCCCGGATAGCTTAGAAGAACTTGATATTGCAACAGAAACTTTTAACTCTCTCTTTTCCAGCACTTTAGACACAGTTGCTCCATTGCGCTTAAAGAAAATTAAAGAAAATAGTCCAACACCGTGGTACAACGAGCACACTCGGGCCCTTAAGAGAGGAGCCAGAAAAATGTAGCGCATCTGGAAGAAAACAAAACTAGAGGTATTTCGGATTTCATGGAAGGAGAGCTCGATTACTTACAGAGAGGCTTTAAAAGCTGCTAGATCTGCTTATTTTTCAACCCTATTAGAAGAAAATAAACATAATCCTAGGTATTTATTTGAAACGGTGGCTAAACTAACGAAAAAGAAAGCTTCAAGCCCAGAAGTTTCCAAACAACACAGCAGTAATGACTTTATGAACTTCTTCACTTATAAGATTGATAATATCAGGGACAAAATTATAACTATGCAACCGTCTACTACAGTATCGCATCAGGCAGTGCATTGTAGTCTCCCTGAGGAAAAATTTGATTCATTTATTGCTATAGGAGAGGTTAATTCATCTAAATCGTCAACATGTATGTTAGACCCTATACCGACTAAGCTACTGAAAGAGATGCTCCCAGAGGTCATAGATCCTCTTTTTAATATCATTAATTCGTCTTTGTCTCTAGGATACGTACCAAAAAACTTTAAGCTGGCTATGATTAAACCGCTTGTTAAAAAAACGCAACTTGATCGTACAGAATTAGTCAATTACAGGCCGATCTCGAATCTGCCTTTTCTGTCAAAGATATTAGAAAAGGCGGTATCCTCACAACTGTGTTCCTTTCTTGAAAGAAATGATATCTGCAAGGATTTTCAGTCCGGATTTAGACCGTACCATAGTACCGAGACAGCTCTCGTTAGAGTCACAAATGATTTGCTCTTATCATCCGATCGTGGTTGTATCTCTCTATTAGTGTTACTTGATCTTAGTGCTGCATTTGACACCATTGACCACAACATTCTTTGAAATAGACTAGAAAACTATGTTGGCATTATTGGAATTGCACTAGCATGGTTTAAATCATACTTATCTGACCGTTATCAGTTTGTAGCAGTAAATGAAGAGATGTCTCATCGATCACAGGTTCAGTATGGTGTACCACAAGGCTCAGTACTAGGACCGCTGCTGTTCACTCTGTACATGCTACCATTAGGAGATATCATTAGGAAACATGGAATTAGCTTCCACTGTTATGCAGATGATACTCAGCTGTATATTTCTTCAAAACCTAACGAAACTTACCAATTCACAGAATTAACGGAATGTATAGCTGATATAAAAAATTGGATGACTCGTAATTTCCTACTTCTAAATTCAGAAAAAACAGAGATTCTAATTATTGGACAAAAAACTTCCTCACGTAATAATTTAGAAAACTGTCTAACACTTGATGGCTGCTCTGTTAAGTCTTCGTCGTCGGTTAGGAACCTGGGTGTGCTCTTTGATACCAACCTTTCATTTGAAAGTCACGTGTCTAGTATCTGTAAAACCGCATTTTTCCATCTTAAAAATATATCTAAATTACGCCATATGCTCTCATTGACAAATGCGGAACAATTAGTTCATGCGTTCATGACCTCAAGGCTAGATTATTGTAATGCTCTACTGGGTGGTTGCCCTGCACGCTTAATAAACAAACTACAGCTAGTTCAAAACGCAGCAGCTCGAGTTCTTACCAGAACCAGGAAGTATGACCATATTAGCCCAGTTCTGTCAACACTGCATTGGCTCCCTATTAAACATCGTATAAATTTTAAAATATTGCTGATTACTTACAAAGCACTAAATGGTTTAGCTCTGCAGTACTTGAGCGAGCTCTTAACGCATTATAGTCCTTCAAGTCTATTGCGATCTCAAAATTCCGGCCAGTTGATAATACCTAGAATATCAAAATTGACTGCTGGCGGTAGATCCTTTTCTTATTTAGCACCAAAACTTTGGAACAGTCTTCCTAACATTGTCCGGGAAGCAGACACACTCTGTCAGTTCGAAGCAAGATTAAAGACACATCTCTTTGACCTAGCATTCACATAATACATTATAGACTTCTATAATTCAATGTTAGGCTGCATAGATTAGGTCACCCAGAACCGGGAACACTTCCCATAAATCCTGATGTACTCGTTACATCATAAGAAGAATGGCATCTACGCTAATTTTAGTGTCTTTGTTTATCCCGAGGTTTTTGAGGTTTTTGTTTATCCCGAGGGTTCCCGAGGTTATCAGCCTGCCGGATCCAGGCCATATCCAGATCTGACGAGGGACCTTCGCCTGGACCCGATGACAACGCAGTGCTGAAGTGCCAACTAGTCTCTCCCTATGGAGGATCCCTTTACCACTCTACAGATAAAGCGTTTTCAGAAAATTAGTTTTTGCGCTTAATGCGCATGTGAACGCCATCAGCATTTATCACTGGTTCGCGTTTAAAGTCTGTGTAGAGAGAATGGTGCCGTCTTAGCGGCCCCTAATTTAATAACAAATGATTGTTGCGACGGAAGCGAATCAATCAAAACTAACTTTAGCTGGAAAATAACTTTATTAAAGAACCGTTATAAAGCCAAAACAATCTCTGTTGCCTTAAATCAGGGATGGGCAGCTTCGGTCCTGGAGGGCCACTGTCTTACAGAGTTTAGCTTCAACCCTAATCAAACACACCTGAACAAGCTAATCAAGGTCCTCAGGATTACTAGAAAATTACAGGCAGGTGATTTTTTCAGGGTTGGAGCTAAACTCTGTAGGACAGTGGCCCTCCAGGACCGAAGTTGCCCATCCCTGCCTTAAATTATACGTTTATCTCTGTAAAGCTGCTTTGAAACAATCTACATTGTTAAAAGCGCTATATAAATGTAGATGACTTGACTTGACTTGCTCACGGCAACGCTGCCGTTATTTACACAATTGCAGCTATTGTGGCGGCGCTCATGCCCGCACTATATGCCCTGTAAAAAGGTCCGTAAATAAAGATTCAAAAAATTACCTGTCGACTCCTGTGAATATTTCTGAATTGTCCCACCACCCTAACACTAGCTACGTTTACATGGACACAATCGGAATGAAATCAATCCGATTGATGAATCCGAACAAGGTGTTTACATGAATGATAAATAAAGTAATCGGGTAGAAGTGCGCGTTTATATGTCACAAGTTTCAAATCGGATCTGATGTTTTGACATGCGCACACTGCACAAATATACAGAGTTTCCCGCTTTCGTGCATAAATATTCTCATCTATTGGTTCTTTATTTGTTTTAAACAGCAGATGTAATATTAATTCGTCTCTGGTCATAATTTAGAGCATATTAACCGTTTTGCCGTGCTGCTTATTGATCACGCAGTAAAAATGCCCCTCCCCACGGCCAAAACCAGACGTCTGTGGATGAGAATCCAAAGCAAGCACTGGTGGGACGTTGTCCTGCTTCACTTCACAGACGCGCGAGTGAAATGAGGATTTTAGAATGACGGGAAACTTATTAATAATGACACTTTATTCAACAGGAAGAACAGCTCGTTCCGCGCGTCATACGTCATTACGCTAGTTAACGTCATCGCACATGCGCAGTCCTTTCAGTTTCGGTTTTCAATCCGATCAAGTGTTTACATGTTCTCTCGATCGAAATTACAAAAGGGATAAACCACCCCTTTCAATCCGATCGAAATTTCATTCGGATCGAGCTCAATCGGATCGATTAAGGTGTTTACATGAAGGTTTTTTAGTCCAATTGAGCCGTCAATCCGATTATAAGTGTCCGTGTAAACGCAGCTACTGACTTTACCGACTATTTACTGTCTAGTCTCGAGCACGGCTTCAAACCCGGCGTTGAAAGCCTCCCCACTCAAAGTATCATATGTGATAATCTCCAGTCCGCTCTCGCTGAACCCGACACAATCGACATCCTGATTAAAAAAAAAATCGAATCAGGCTGATGAATCTATGATTGGTCCTTTCAACATTCCTCCTTTCAAGTGTTTCCGCATCAGCCCCATTGGAGTGGCTACCAGAAAATTTTCAGGCAAAAAACGCTTAATAATCGATCTCTCAGCCCCACACAATTCCCCGTTTCCAAGCATAAACAGCCTCATTTCGCTTGAACAATTTTCTCTTAATATACGAGAACGTTACGATGCTTGGCTTGCTAAAGTCGACATCACCTCTGCTTTTAAAGTCATGCCCATTCACCCAGATTTATGGCATTTGTTCGGCGTACAATGGCAAGAAAATTTTTACTTCACTTTTAACTTTTGGCTGCAAAAGCAGCCCCACGATTTTCGACATGCTATCAGAAGCCATTTGTTGGATTCTTTCCAATAACTACTCAATACCCTACTTAATCCACCTGTTAGATGATTTCCTAATCATCTCACCGCCCGCCATTCTTCTCTTTGGCTCTCAACGAAGGCGGTCGCATTTTCTTCCCCTCCTCTCCCTTACCTTCCCTGCTTTCTCCTCTCGTCTCGTCTAGTCTACTGTCTTGTACTTTGAGAGACTCTCTCTGCACTGCTCTCCAAACTAAGAAATTATGGATTTGATCAACTGGTCTCTCAACGCAATTGACACCATCTTCTCGACGAGAAGCTTGGGTTCGGGGGAACCTGACTGCCCTGCCAGAACATTCGCAGCTGGCTACATGATGGACGCGTGGGAGAGGTGGCGGGTCGTGTGTCTGGCGGCTCTTTCCGTGGAGGACATTGAAGATATCTACCTATTTGTAACCATTATAACAGGTTTTCTGCTGATTGGATTAGGCATTGCCCTGGTTTATCGAGGAATTAAGAAGACGGTGACAGCTGTCCAAAACCCCACAAGGCTGCCCGTCATGATTGACGCAGTGGGCAGAGCTGTCAGCACTCAGACTGTGACAATGAACCACAATATGGATAACATCATGGAGAAGCTCACAGCTTTGCAAAGGCAAATGGATCGTTTCGGAGACCAAAATGGACCAGGAGCTGTGTAAATTGGAATGCGGCTACTCGTCCCAAGACCAAACAACCCCAATCTTATCTGCTTTCGGCCGCCCTCAACCAGCACTGGCCTTGGCTGAGGCTGCTGCTGGAACAACAACTCCCCCGGAAGATCACTGCAGCGAGACGCTCTTGCGTTCCTTCCCCCATTCCCCACTGACACCTGCTGATTGTTGACTCTGTCTGGGACCTGATCAAGGTTGTCTCCATGGCAATTGCTGTGTATCGCTATGACATCCTGCGGACTGAGGCACCTAGATTAGGATGCCAGGCGTAGCGACTCTCCAGGCCTACACATACACAAACTCTTACATAGATACAGATATGCAATCACTCCCCACCCCCCATCCCTCGCCTTCGACGCTTTGTACCACCAGTCTGACAGGCGGGTCTGTGACCAGCGCCGAGAATGGCTGCAGGACCGGATGGCTGCTTGCCTGTGCTGGGTTACCTCCATCCCCCACTCCCCTCCCCTGTTGCAAGTCTTGTGTGTTCATGTTGTGTACTGATTATGTGCTAATGTTGCTGAGGTGTTTTTTTCCTGTTCCCAAACTGTACTCCTTACAGGAGCATATTCTGGGGGTTGCCTTTTTTTTCTCCTCACCTTTCCTCATGTTATGCTGTAATTTTTCCTCAATGCTCTGTCTTCCTGTCCTGTCTACCCCCTTGTCATATTGTATGTATGTTTGTATGGACAGGTTGATGGCTAATTTCGCTGGTACTTGTGACTAAGTGACAATAAAGGCTCTACTACTACTGCGACAACGTCCGAGCCACACATCTTCTCACAGTCCAAAAAATCTTCGCTGAGCTCGGGATTCCAATCGCCCAAGACAAAACCATGGGTCCAGCCACATTCATCAAATTTCTGGGCATTAATTTGGACACAGTTAACTTCCAGGCCTCACTGCCCAAGGAAAAAATCAACAGGATTATTCTGGTCGCATCCACCCTCCTAGAAAATCCAAATTGTTCTAAACAAGAGCTACTATCTCTGCTCGCCCACTTAAACTTTGTGATCCGTATCATCCCGCAAGGCCACCCTTTCATCTCACATCTCCCCTTCCTTGCATCATCAGTTCACGCGCTAGAGGACCAAATCTCCCTAACTACTTCATGTTGCAACGAGGTCAGTTTATGGATAACCTTCCTTAAACAATGGAACAGCCTGTCCTTTTTCTATAATAATCAGATTTCTCTCCCCGTGGATATCCAACTGTTCACCGACACAGCTCCCTCCGTCGGTTTCGGGGGATTCTACAAAGGCCGTTGGTTTGCGTCTACATGGCTTACAAAGCTGTTGTAGATGCAGCTGTTAGACTCACCGCAGTCACTAACTTCCTCAGCGCTGTTCGAGTTGTATCCTTTAGTGGTAGCAGCTTTCCTGTGGGGTAAAGAATGGTCAACTAACAGCATCATAGTACACTGCGACAACGAAGCAACTGTGCATTGCATCAACAAAGGCCGCTCAAATTCCCCCACACTAATGCCTCTTCTAAGACGCCTCATTTGGATCGCAGCTTGCGATCAGTTCATCTTAACTGCAAAACATGTTCCCGGGTCCAAAAATCAAATAGATGACTCTCTCTCTCGTTTTGCTTTCCAGAAATTCAGGCTGCTGGCACCAGATGCGGACCCATTCCCAACCCCAGTACCTCACTATTCAGAGCTGATATTCCCATAAACCACCCATTGAAACCACTTCTCAATGCCTCTCTTAATTCCATTCTTCAAGACGTTTCACCCAGCACCCTCCAATCCTACTTAACCGCATGGAAGTGTTTTAAGTCTTTTCACTTCACATACAACCTGCCTTTTCCCAATTTTTCTCTGCTCACTATTACTTCATTCATATCCTATCTCAACAGCATCAAGAACCTCAAAGTCTGCTCCATCAAGGGTTATCTAAGCGGAATCCAATTCTTCCACAAACTCATTTTTGGTTTGCCTTCCTCAGAGACAGCAAACTCTCAAACATTGATGCTCATCAAAGGCATCCAAAAAAACCAATCTACTCGCCCAGATGCCAGACAACCAATAACGTTAGACATACTCACTAAATGCATCAACACCCTCTGCAGAGGTTACCACTCCACGAACACTGCCCGCACACTGGACGCAATGTTCATATAGTTTTTTTTTTTCGGTTTTCTAAGATGCTCGGAACTCACCATCACTTCCAGCTTTAACCCAAAAATCCACCCCACAACCACAGATCTATCAGTGCTAGACAACGAAACCATCTCCTACTTCATCAAGCAAAGTAAGAGAGATCAAACCAGGAAAGGCCATTTCATATACATTTTCAATCTCTCATCACCAATCCAACCATACCAAACTCTCTCAGCCTACTTGCTTTTCAGAAATTCACAGACTAAATCCCCTTCCGACCAACTTTTCGCAGATGACTCCAACCGCCCCGTCAGACATTTCTGGTTCCAAAAACACCTTAAATCCGTTTTGCTCCTTTCAGGCATCCCAGCAGAACACTTTTCCAGCCATTCATTTCGCATAGGCGCAGCAATCACAACTGCTCAAAAAGTCCTCTCTCAGCAGCAGATCCAATTACTTGGCCGCTGGTCATCAGAAGCCTTCAAGAGTTACATCCGCTCAAACCACTTCCATATCAAAGAAGCCCAACGAACCCTCATCAGCTAATTCTTTTGCTAACTCCTCATACACCTAACCCTACAGGCCACCACTCCTGCAGGAGCCATGTTCCCCATCCTACCTCGTTTTTTTGCCACAGCAATGCTATTTCCGTTCCAGCCGGAGCTCAGATCTCCGTCCCACTCACCTTTCAGATCACAGTTTAAAAGCAAGTTATTTCCAACACCACAGCAGCATCACCTCTTCCTCCAAAAGGAGCCCTTTCTCCACCCAACTGGCTCTCCAGTCAGTTAAAAGCAAGTCAACCAAGTCCTTCTACTACAGCTAATCTACTCCGCTCCCGCAGGAGCTCTGTTACTCTGTCCAAAATAGTTTGGATATTTAAAAGAAAATTGAAAAGCAAGTTTGGTCAACTGCCGCAGCAGTGTCATCTACTCTGCTCCCGCAGGAGCTCCGTTACTCTGTCCAAACTTGTCCACTGCCGCAGCAGTGTCATCTACTCCGCTCCCACAGGAGCTCAGTTCTATGTCCAAAATAGTTTGGATATTTAAAAGCAAATTGAAAAGCAAGTTTGGTCAACTGCCGCAGCAGTGTCATCTACTCTGCTCCTGCAGGAGCTCCGTTACTCTGTCCAAACTTGTCCACTGCCGCAGCAGTGTCATCTACTCCGCTCCCGCAGGAGCTAAGTTCTATGTCCAAAATAGTTTGGATATTTAAAAGCAAATTGAAAAGCAAGTTTGGTCCACTGCCGCAGCAGTGTCATCTCCTCCACTCCCGCAGGAGCTCCGTTCCCCGCAGCAGTGTTTACTCTTCCGTTCCCACAAATACTCTATCCATCCTTTTGCCATCAGATAGTTGGATAGCAAGCCAAAGCAAGTTTGATCCACTTCCGCAGCAATGTCATCTCTAGAGCTAGTTCTCCATCAAACTTGCTCCTTCCACTGCAGCGGTTATACCATTCTCCTCCACTTCCGCAGAAGTACATCACATATGACCATCCCCAGCCTACCACCTTAGAGGCACACCCATCTGACGTCATGACAATCAACTCCCATCCGATGTCACAAGAAGACTTCCAGCGAATTACCCCTTCCCACTTCTGATACATTAAGCTTTGCACTCTGCAAGTTTTGGGGGGGTCATCAACATCATCATGGCGGCTGTCCTGCATTTATTTGCAGCTGTTGGGGGGAGTACTCTGGGTTCGGCCGAATACCGAGCCCAGAGCCCTCTCCTCGGACAGCACGCCAAATACGCTTTTATTCTATTTGACTTATTTGTAAGTGTGAACTCGTGAAATGATGTTTTATAAACAAAGTTTGGGAGGAGCACGTTCAAATAATCAATCCAATCTACATGTCATTAAACAATTACTATGTCTACCCTATCAGCATGAGAAGAAGCATATATATATTCACTCTGTCAACTCACCTAACATTCCTTGACAGTTTTTCAGCATCCCTCCACCACCCTGACTCCTCACTCTTGGCTCATTCTTTTACAGCCAGGAATACGGGGGGAGTACTCTGGGTTCGGGCCGAATACCGAGCCCGGAGCCCTCTCCTCGGACGGCCCGCCAAATACGCTTTTATTCTATCTGACTTATTTGTAAGTGTGAACTCGTGAAACACTTTGATTGATTTATGAAATGTTGTCTTTTGTTGGACAAGAGGTTCATAAATGCTTCTCATGTTTGGAAAGAAGTTTGACGTGTGTTGCTTTTTCGAATGCACATTATAAGCGACTCAAGCTCGCAGTGCTTTCAGATGGAGCAGCGTTACTACTGATCACAGAGCCATACGTCACTGACAAGCTGCGTATGAAAAATATTTGCAGCCTTTGCGATTCCATAATCGCAATAAGCCAAATTGGTTTAAGCGCGATTCCATGTAAATTGTGATTAATCGTGCAGCCCGATGATGAGTTATCATCAGATCCCAAAACCTGTGAACTGGGCTCAATGACATCTCAGTTTGAATACACTGCAGCAGGCACCAGTTATGTAGGGGTTCTCACATGTTTTAGTCACACTTCACCGAAGGTGAAAGTATCAGATGACTCTTTCCTTCTCTGATTACAGGGCACCAGCCAAAGAATTTTGCCTTGGTGCAAACAAAAGATTGTTGAACAAATAAAAAAATTGTAAATTCAAGGGAGTTTGTCACTGGATTAACCTGAAGGATTTGTGAGATATCAACTAACTTTTAGAGCCTCTTACTGTATTATGAGCACAAGGGAGACTAAATTAAAACCACTATTAAAAAGATAAACATGAGTAAATCAACAAAACTACTAAATTAATACAGTGAATGATAAAGGAATAAAGTGCATAAGATGCATAAAATACAAGTGATTAAGTTGGCTGTGGCTATGACAGAGTTAAATTATCTTATAGAAAGATAAACTATTGTTTCTCTGAAACCTATAAGGTGAAGAACCTTATTATGCACCAAACATCATATCCTGGTAATGTACAACAATGCCAAGGTCTCTGGAAAGAGGTTTGGTTAAGTGATATTTACGTTCCATGTGGTCGAGTGAGCAGTCCGATGGTGTGGATGTTTTCCACTGTTTGTGCTAGGTGACATTACATTGGGAAAAGGAGCCCAACAAGCCTTGAACATAAAGACCTGTGGGATACTGATCTGCCGAAACACCAAAAGGGTCCTAAAATCTGGAACATACAGATGAGGCCCTGACTAGGTGCAGAAACACGCAGACGAAGGAACCTTGAAGTGAAAGTTTGCTCGCCAAAGCTTAACCTTGTTGCAAATGTGTCTGTATGTCTTCTGCCACTCTGTGCCAGAAACTTAGAACTTGGTCAATCTGCTTTTGTCTCTCTCTCGGGACGCACTGCAGTTGTAGTTGTCTTGCTGGATGAAGACTCTAAATGTAGTGTAGCCCACCCTTCTTTCCCCTTTGGAACTCATTTGAATAATCTAAAGCACACAGTTAGAACACAGTTAGTGTCTTTAAAATTTTAACAATACATTTCTCACTTTCCAAATCAATACCAGAATACCTTTGGCAATGTTCTGAACACATAGATTCCAAACAAGATGTAAAAAGATTGAACTGTCTTGCCTGCATTGATTTGCAAATTAACAACTGAATTAACTGCAAATAACTGTCCCTGAGAATACTTATTTCTCTGAAAAAGTATGAAATGGATGTGTCATAGTTTACATCAATTGTAAGGATTCCAAACATAGTTATGAATGGACTCTTGTGGCTTCTCAGCCACCTCTGCCATATCCAAAATGTCCCAAATAATTTGTATGACGGTCCAGGCTTAAACCTTGGGGAGGTGGGGGGCAGAAACCTCCTGTGGACCAATGAGAAGACACTTTTGTGTGTCTCCTACTCTCTTGATCTTTTGATAATCACAATCACAATCAGTGCGTATAGTAATTTATTAATGATGCCTGCTGGTGCTGCCCTGTTTCTGGTTGAAGATGTTGAGGCCAATTTAAAAGCATCTGTTTAAAAGCCTGTTTCCCTCACTCATCTCTCTGTTTATACTCTCACACAACTTCTTTCCTTTTCATTGTGCGTCTATGTGTAAGTGTATTTTACCTCACCCTGTGTTTGGTCTCTTCGAACAGAAGATGATCCAAATGACTGAATGCAGGAATTCCACATGAGATACATTTTTTCCTGGTACATTTGTCTGATACAATGTCCATCTAACAGACACATTGAGAGTTCAAGGAGTTGAAAACAGCCCTGCTCCACATCTCAGCAGCCACAGCCGGTGCATCTGTTGTATCAATGAAGCCGTTCCCTCACCTCTGTCTTTCATTCCAGAATGCTGAACACAAACACGTGATTGCAGCCGCCATCTCCGCTCTGACACAATCAAACGTCACCATTGAACACATCTGCTGATGCAGACCTGACATGACACTAGAGCACAAGACTTGCGTCTGCTGGGTCTGTCAGGTCTGTCGCAGCGTGAACTCTGCCCATTTAAAGAGCATTCATCTTCATCCGCCACTGCAGCCACGTAGAGGTGAATTATCCTCTTGCATTTCACATTGCAGCAGCGAATTCTCCGATAAATTTGGTATAGCTAAACATGCCCACTGACACACACGCAGGCACATGCTCGCACACACACACACACACACACACACACACACACACACACACACACACACACACACACACACACACACACACACACACACACAATTCCCTATTTTTGTAGGGACTCTCCATAGGCGTAATAGTTTTTGTTTTTATACTGTAGAAACTGTACATTCTCTTAGGGCTGCTCGATTATGGAAAAAATCATAATCACGATTATTTTGGTCAATATTGAAATCACGATTATGTAACACGATTATTTCACATGACTTTGGGAACGTGTTGCATTTATTAAAAAGACACGGTAACACTTTACAATAAGGTTAATTAGTTAACATTAATGTATTAACTAACATGAACTAACAATAAGAAATACATTTGTTACAGTATTTATTAATCTTTTTTAATGTTAGTTAATAAAAAAACAGCTGTTCATTGTTTGTTCATGTTAGTTCACAGTGCATTAACTAATATTAAATACAACCTTTCATTTTAATAACGTATTAGTGAATGGTGAAATTAATATTAACTAAGATTAATAAATGCTGTAGAAGTATTGTTCATTATTAGTTAAT
This sequence comes from Vimba vimba, assembly GCA_022828995.1. NCBI lineage: Eukaryota > Metazoa > Chordata > Actinopteri > Cypriniformes > Leuciscidae > Vimba > Vimba vimba. The sequence continues at coordinate 30,069 of CM040838.1, read as the reverse complement.
GTTAACTAAGGTAGTTTACTAATGGTAATTAATGAACCTTATTGTAAAGTGTTACCAAAGACACCTTTCAACAATTCTTAAAAAATCGAAATTTGAACATTGATTGTACTTTTTGAACTATTAAAATAAATAATATAGCCTAACAGATAGCCTACTTAAATGAGTATTTTAATAATTCCCGCAGGTCTACCACTTATAATACGGGAAATTCCCCCACAAACATTGATTCACTTTAGTATGTAGATTGTATTAGTATCCTAAATTAATCCACACAGATTATAAAATCAAATCAATAATTTTAAAACTTTCTCCAAGATGCAATTTCACAAAACGTGTGAGTGTTCAGCGGTGCTGCGTCTTCTCTCTCTCTGTCTCTCAAAATGCGCTGGACAAGGCAAGTGTCGAAACTAACACTCTCGCGTTTAGGAGTCGGGACATGACGGAATTGTCACTTGCACAATCGGGCCAGCATTGCATCGTAACTAAAGTTTATCATTTTCACTTATTTTTAAGTCTTATCAGTTTAAACATTCAAGCTGAGAGACTTTACGGCTTCGGGAGGCGCGGATGTGCGCGTGCGCGCGTCATTCAGAACCCAAGACAAAATTAGAGCGTTCTTTCAAAACAGAACATGGCAAAATAATCGTTTTTACTCGATTGTACTATTTTGGTGATCGTTGGGAGCAAAAATCAAAATCGAAATTGAAATTCAATTAATTGCACAGCCCTACATTCTCTCCCCCTACACTAACCCTACCCCTACCCTAAACCTACCCATCACACACACACACACACACACACACACACACACACACACACACACACACACACACACACACACACACACACACACACACATGTCTGGTGCACTATCTTTGTGAGGACTCTCCATAGACGTAATGGTTTTTATACTGTACAAACTGTATATTCTATCCCCTTACACTGCCCCTATCCCTAAACCTACCCATCACAGGAGACATTCTGCATTTTTACATTTTCAAAAAAACTAATTCTGTATGATTTATAAGCTTTTGTACCCATGGGGACCTCAATTTAGGTCCCCACGGTGACACGAGTCCCCATGAGTCTGTGTGCACTCAGGTTTAAGTCCCCACCGGTGTAGAAAAACATGTCCACACACACACACACACACACACACACACACACACACACACACACACACACACACACACACACACACACACACACACACACACACACACACACACACACACACACACACACACACACACACAGAGGAATAAAGGAAAGGTTTGTTCCTTTACATTTGTTTGAAATGTTCCTAACACACATAAAGGAATGAACAGTGTCAGGCATCCTGAACTGAGGGACAGACGTGTGTATCTAACCTCATCACTTTGTTCATTGACAGAGTGAGTGTTTGTTGAGCATATTATAACTGTCTCTCTCTCTGTTTCTCTCTCTCTCAGCAGAGCTCATGTATACGGTAGAGTTGGCTGGAGGTTTGGGAGCCATTCTGCTGATGTTGATATTTTTGGTGTCCCTGTATAAGTGTTACAGAATTGAACTCATGATCTTCTACAGAAATCACTTTGGCAGTGAGGATGTGGACGGAGGTAAGAAATGTTATAAAGAAGTTCTAACAATCCAGATAGAACACCTTAAAAAAAGACAAATTAATTAATTTTCTTTTCTTGAGTTATTATGGTGGATCTTTTTTTTTTTCAGTTTTTCCTTCACAATAAATGAATCAATGAATAGGCATGAGGCATTAAGATGCTTTACTGGCCAAACATTCGGTCAGATTATTGAGAAACATATTTTTATTAACATTAACATATCCCAAGAAAAATATTTTTAGATATTTTTAGTTTTGCTATCATTGTGTCCCTCAGATATAGGCTGATTGCATATATAAATAAGAATAAATAATGAAACACCATAATCCTCATAAACAATCAGGAGTTTCTTTAAACCATTTATGTTAAATGACGTGCACAACCTGATAACAATGGCCATATGAGCCAACATGCCCATACCCGAACACATTTAATAAGCTTTTTCTTTTTCCTAATTGCCTAATTTTATTCCTGATTTTATTTAAAAAAGAAAGAAAAAAGAAATCTTTGATCTTCTCAGTTTTATGTTGTAAGTCCTGCTCCTGTGGGGCTTTTCTTTGAAAGTTTTAACTTCAGCTTTTGGGCCATGTGTGGGTGTTAACAGGTGCCTCTGTGGCAGATGGGGAAGGAAGATAAGAAATGATAAGGCAGATGGGTAGTAAAACACATTTGACTTTAATCTACTATTAAACTTTCTTTAATTGTGCCTCTCAAGGAAGGCAGAAACAGATTTTCCATTTGCTCAAAGTTTAAAGGAATCAGGGTTTGTCCATTTGTAGTGGACAGTAGACAGTCAATACTAGCATGACACTTCCTCATAGACACACAGGCAGATTTACTCAAAGTGATTTTTATCCACGCGGGTAAATAAGGAGAAGAAAACACCTGTCATTTTAAAGCCTGTTACCTAAAGCTGCTTTTCATAATGAATCTCTGGCAGAGGTTTGTGAGTATATTTCATGTTTCTAGGCACTGCACCAAATTCAAGCCTTTTGAGATCCAAATCCTTCATGAACACAGTCGAGATGTGTGGCGGTGTAAAGGGAATCCTGTAGCTACTGCTCAGGATCAAAAATATTGCTGCTGTTACAAGTTATGAATGCTTAGTGTGGCGAAGAACTGTTTAATTGTAAGTCTCCATTCTGTTTGTGTGTTGTAAGAAAATAAAGATTATGATGCGTACGTGTCCTACACTAAAGTGGATCCAGACCAGTGGAGTCAGGAAACCAGAGAGGAAGAACGTTTTGCTTTGGAGATTCTGCCAGATGTTCTGGAAAAGCATTATGGGTATAAACTCTTCATTCCTGACAGGGACTTGATCCCAACTGGAAGTAAGTTGCATTATTTGTAAGGTGTGTGTGTGTGTGTGTGTGTGTGTGTGTGTGTGTGTGTGTGTGTGTGTGTAAACATGTATCACTATGTGTGTTCTTGTTTGTGTGGAGTTGCATCTTCATCCTGTTGAATGTTGTAAGGTGAAAGTTTCATGTTTATCTTCATGTCAAGTTACTTGTGTTTGAGAAGCTTTTATTTGTTTGGTCTGTGAATTTCTCAATTAAAAAAAAAATATATATTTTAGATCTGTTATCTGTGCTTTCAGTGAAGCTTCTTGAACAAGTTTGTTTGTGCTTTTGTTTGCTCATCTGACTTTAAACATATACTGTATCTGTCTTGCCCTTTATACTTAAAAAAAAAATTGTGTGTTTTTCTATACTTATGTCTGTTGTCCGGGGACTGTTAGATTTTAATATGGGACAAGGTGCTCATAATCAGGGCTAATTAAGCACTGATTTGATTTTAGGAGTTAAACTCGTAATTGCTCTTCAATGAGCAGCTCAAGCCATGTTTGATGTGAAAGACTTTAACTAAAATTGCAGCAGTGTAAAGTATGTTACTCTGTTAGCCCTGCAGTCCCTCAGTCCCATATTAAGCTGGATAAACTGGTGATTCTAACTGAAAATCCTAAGGCAAAAAGATACAGTTATGCCAGTTTCTCTTGTGGAAGTCCTCGCTTTTTTTCTGATTGAGTTTATGCTGAATCGGCTGATCCGACTTTCAATGTTGAAATATTTATGTCTAGGTTTCAGCAATGATCATTTCCAGGATGACACAAGACTCCTTAGAGGTATTCTTCCCTAGCCTTTTCCACTTGTGTCAACAAATCTGACTCACACCCTTTTATAAACTTCACTTTTGGGGGAAATTGGGACATGGCGTTGAGTTGAACCGGATTCAGGTTGAACTGAACACCATCATGTTCAGATTGTGTAAAATTAGAAGAAGAGATCAGTGTCAAGATCTGTTTAATTCTGCTGTTAGAGAGCAAGTGCTTTTGTGATTTAGGGAAATAATCGTGCATGAGTTTTGAACAGCATTATTATGTTTTTACTATTTATTGTACATTAAACAGTCACTGTCAATTTCCACAATAAGACCTTTTGGACAAGATGTGTCTAGTCATCTAACACAGACACGCACACACAGAGATTGCCCTCTCTTTCACTTAAATACCATTTGCAGGCTTTTTTGTTAGGGTTAGGCCAAAGTAATGCAGCACTGTAACGAGTTTTGTTTTCTCATCAATGCTATATATAAATCAATGGTCAATATATAAAACTGCCTTGTTCAGAGACTTCAGCTCAATGAGATCAGAGCAAGATTTGAGTTTGATGTCGCTTTGTCTGTCCTGTTCCCCCATTCTGTGTTTTCAGTGTTCCCTCATTGAATCATTCTGCTGTTGTCACACGTTAGTGAAGTAATTTGATGGAGAGTTTTACTCTGCACACAGTGCTATGCTATGGCAGTATTTAGGACACATTAGATTTGCGTTTCCTTCTGTTTTATTTGCATGTTGTCCTTTTCAAAGCAAAACAGATTGAATAAAAACAAGAATGATGTGTGAAATGTTTAACACATGGAAGCTATTGATGTTCTGCCTCTCTCTCTCTCTCTCTCTCTCTCTCTCAGCCTACATTGAGGATGTGGCTCGCTGCGTTGACCAGAGTAAACGTCTCATTATCGTTATGACGCCCAACTACGTGGTGAGACGCGGCTGGAGCATCTTTGAGCTGGAGACTCGACTGCGGAACATGCTGGTCACCGGAGAGATCAAAGTCATCCTCATCGAATGTGCTGAGCTGCGGGGAATCATGAACTACCAGGAAGTTGAGGCTCTCAAACATACCATAAAACTGCTAACGGTCATCAAGTGGTCGGGACCCAAGAGCAGCAAGCTCAACTCCAAGTTTTGGAAGCAGCTGCAGTATGAAATGCCCTTTAAGCGTCCGGAGCCCAAGCTGTCGCATGAGCAGGTGCTGGACGTCAGCGAGCAGGGCCCGTTCGGTGAGTTGCAGACCGTCTCTGCGATCTCAATGGCCACAGCGACGTCTACCGCCATGGCCACCGCTCATCCTGAGCTGCGCTCTACTTTCCACAACACGTACCACACGCAGCTGCGACAGAAGCACTACTACAGGAGTTATGAGTATGACATTCCTTCCTCTGGCACCCTCCCGCCTCTGTCAGCACTCGGTAACCAGCACACGTACTGCAACATCCCCATGACTCTGGTGAACGGCCAGCGAGCGCCGGGGAAACTGCCCCGTGAGCAACAGGCCATAGAGGAACAGCTCGTGAACAATGCTATGCTGCCACTCTTGCCCAGGGAAACCAGCATTTCCAGTGTGATCTGGTGACATCGCCGGCAAGGGACCGCTTCCATTGGTCGAATGTTAATGGCACTTTTTAAGACCCTTAAAAACTGCTGCTGTTGACTTTGCACCACGACTCACAGGGATTCGAAATAAGGGGCAAATACTCGAGACATGCAGTTGAGATGAGAGATTAGGAAAGCCCATTCAGTTTCATTCTCTCACAAACAGCTCATTCATGTACTCTCAAGGAATACAGGGTCTTGTACATATCGTTTGCAGTGTCTTTGTAGCATTGGTATTTTTTCAGTTAAGATTTTATTTATTTATTTTTTACCATGTCTGATTTGTTATTTTCCCCCTTATTATAACATGACTGAGCAGAGACACGTGAGACCGAGTAAAGGCTGACCTGATGTGTTTTTCTCTTGACCTACTGTTTGAAATAATACTTGTTTTCTGAGTCATTATAGAATTTGTGCCGTTCTGATGTTTTCCTCTTTTGAGATTACATTTTTTGTGTTTGGTTGATGAAATCAAGGAAAAACACCTTTATGCAAATGCTACTGAGGCCTGAAAGCTCTTCTTCTTCCTGAATGAACGGCCGAGCAGACGACATTCATGAGGAAAAACTAGATGTCATTATGATGCTCTAGTGTCTCTGCTGCTGTCTGTTTCTCTATTTAAGATATTGAGACTTGAAAAAACAGCCTTGCTTTTCAGCTTGATAGGGAGAACTTAAGAAAAACTGTATATTATTTTAAAAGATTTTTTTTTATAACAAAAGAATTTGCTTGGAAAGACATAGTCACATTTCATTCATTCCTCTAATGGATGCACTGGAGAGACATTTTAGCTCATCAATTAATCTCTTTTCATAGAGAACAAATTGACAAAAGTATTTTTTATGTCCCTGTCAAATCATGGATCAGCAGGGGAAAACCAATATTTGTGTTTTAATTTTCCCCTTGATACTGGCATAATTTATGAGAGAGCATAGCAACTAGATATGTATTCAATTTATAATATAATTATCTCTCTCTATATATATATATTTGCAAAGACATTTTCACATCAGAAAAAATGCTTAATCTGTCTCTAAATAGTTACATTATTTGTTCTCTTCACTGCATATTTAAACCTGTTAACCTCCACTATAGTGCCTCCAGCTGCTCCACAACAAACACCACCAACAGGTTTGGAGTGTTACTGCATTCTGTCACTGTTTATAAGGTACTGCCATCACATCACTTCTCTCCACCTCATCAGTGTGAATTTTTCCACATTCTAGTGATTGTAGAAACTATCATTAGGGGAAAGAGCAGACCTGGGCTAATTTTTACCTCATTTTTTACAATGGGCCAGTCCTGTGTCATTAACTAGGGGCAGCTTACACACACCTCTAATCTTGTAGCTGAACGCAAGACAAATAGAGGACCGAATGAAAGAAAAGCGAATGTCCAATATATTTACGAGGGTCAGTTAGTCAGCCCTCGTGTGCTGGACTGTCCAGGCATTCATTAATGAAGTTGTCCCTTCACACACACACACACACACACACACACACACACACACACACACACACACACACACACACACTGCACAGCCTAGTTCTGAGTTGTGCAGATGTTCAGTTTTGTTTTAGATGCCATGTTTTTTATTAGTCTCACTGTCAATCTAATGAAGGCTTTACATCAATAACTTACAACTCTGTTAGCATGTAAATGAAGGGAAACCAAAGCTGGCAATTAGCGATGGATGCATATTTACTATATTTTGCCTTCTCAGTTGCGCTGGTGGATATTAGGGGTAAACCACCCTGGATTTAAAGTAGGAGAAAAAAAGATCAAAATCATCTTACAAATTCATTGTTGTACCAATCTATACAGAACAGCATAAGATGTGTTGTTCACATTGTATATTTGATCAGTAGTGCCAACAGAGTTATTGTATAATATTAAGAACAGATCATATGCAAAAATCTGTAACTCACAGAGGCAAGAAAAAGAAAACAGGGTTGTGCCAAGCTTTTCATTAAACATTTCATCTCAAACAGACCCCAGATTTCCAGTTTGTTGATGCCAGCTCTGTTTGGAATAATCTGTTGGTGCTGAGTTCATCTCACTATCACTGACCTGCTAAACTCCAATCTGATTATTTCCACATTATTATTTTACTTTTCATATTTTTACAAGGATTTTTTTCTTGTATTTTATATTGCATTGTGTAAATAATAAATTGAAATGGTAATAAAATGAAGACAATCTAGCTAGATTTATGAAAAAAAAGAACTGCTGGCATTTTCAAAGAGAGTGGCAAATTGTTTCATGAACATTTCTGATATTACTGATCAAAATAATAATAATAATAATAATAATAATAATAATATATAGCACAGAATTAGTCTCTGGCACTTTCACCAATCTTACACTAAAGATTAAGGTTCTGTTTGTCTCCTGTTTTTGAATTTTTCTCTTTTTTTATTCTGTATCTGCAATGTTAATTGAAGAGAAACTATCATTAATAACAATAAAATATACATTTATTAATATTTCATGTTGTCCTATTTGTTTAAATTGAGTTATTTAAATTCACATAATTAGATATGAAACTGGGTTAAAGCGTAATGTAGTGGTAGATCTGAATAAGATGTTGAAATGTTTAATAGTTTGATTGAATTGGTTTAGGCTACTCTGCTTTCTGTTCTGTTTTGTATTGTGCATGTGTGAGCGAGAGAAACCTGTCGTGTGACGTGCATCTGCCTTGGCTCTCAGCTTCCAATTGAGAACCACCCACAGGCTGCATCCGAATATGCACACTTTCCTCCTATATAGTAGTTGAAAAATCAGTATGTGATCAGAATGCAATCAGTATTTATACAACAGTGGACGAAAAATACCCAAATTACCTAACTACTTCCATTGAGATTCTGAAGTGTGCATCTGATTGACACTTTACTATCCCATGAGACCACTGGAAAGGATTTGTGAATGGCAGTGAAGTAACAATCCCTAACTCTGGTTCCTCTTCAGTCGGTCAGTTGATGCCACGTACAACGAATCGGAATCTCGCCAGAGAGGCCAATCTACTTCGAGTGAAACTAAATGAGCCAATGCACATTGGCATGCAATCATTTGCATCAGCTGTTCAGCCACGCAGCACAGGTATATAATGAGCAGCAGATGCGATTGCACTTCAGCTTTTTGCTTCGGAGCCGAGCGTTTCGATGCTGATCTCTTTAGAGAAGCTGTTTATATTAACCCCCTGGGGTCGGCTATCGCGCCGGCGCGATAGGCTCGTTTTTTTCCTTATCAGTGCAAAAAAAAAATAATTAAAAAAAATATTTTTTATCTTATATGCTTGTGTTATACATCAATCGATCCTGTTTAGTGTGTATTTTTTTTGTGTATACTCATAATAAAAACAAAGTGTTGTGCTTTTCGCCAAATAAAGAAAAATAAACATGATGTGAGTTCTGCCTACTCTCCGTCAGTGAAGTCAATTCTGAAACGCGTCCGAAAATGAACTGTAACTCAGTGAATACTCAGTCAAACAGGCATACAGACACACAGGCATGAAGCTTGAATTCTCTTCTTTTAAATTAAGTAATTTTTATAAAAAACAAATATTCACAGTTTATGTAATATGTATGTAAAGAGAGAGATGTCAGTCGTTCTCATCTCAGCTAATTAAGTTTTAATGTGACTCCGCCCACGGAGACCGCGCGCTATTCAAATGCAAATGTGAGGCGATCCATACAAACCTGTGAAACGCCCACATCAGCTGGATAAGGCCGGTGACACACTGGATGCGTGGCGTAACCCCTCATTTACACCGCACACGTCTGCGGCGCATTACGGCTGCGACACGGCTACCGGAGCTGATCGCGCCCATTCTCAATGCTTGTGTTTACACCGGCCGCGACGCGGCGCGTTTCAGAAGCTTCCCAGAAGCGGCTCTCCGGTCCGCTTGGCTAAATATAGGCGCCTAGTCTATTTCTGATGGACGTGCGTCCAAGTCACACCGGAAATATAAAATAAAAGTAAAAAAACATTGTCAAATTCAAAATAAACACCCTGTGCAAACTCCCTAACGTATTACACACACCAATATCCTTGGTAGAAACCATAGACTGTATGGTAGAAACCCAAAAATCAAGAAAAACTACGTCGGACAGGCAAATCACATGGTCTCGCGCATCCAGTCGCTCCGCTTCTGAAATGCTCCTGGTGTGAGTTGGCACCGCGTGGAGGACGGAATAAAAGCTTGTCGCAGACGTAATGCACCGCACACGTGTGCAGTGTAAAGCGTCTCAGCTGCGTGGCGTGTCCGTTTTTATTTCGGCTCCCATGTTAACAGTTTAGAGCTTGCACACTGCCTGCGTGAGACGCGCGTCTCAGGCGCGGCATGAGCCGCGCGGAAAACGCGTGCATGCTAGAAATAGAACCGACGCCTATTTTTCACGCGACACGCAAGCGTCTTGGAAGCGTTTCCATGCAAAATTGAATAGGAAAATCTGTTTATATGTTATTTTGACACGAATACATATTAATAAATGTCATTTTGATGTTTAAAAGTGTCTAGGTTTTGACATAAATGCAAATATAAATGTAATTTTACAAAATATTATCGATTTTCAAATACTGCTGTATTGAATGAACAGCTTTTAGCAAACTCTATTGCTATACTGAGATGAGGAATATATACTGTAGCCTATGTGTTTTGTCAAAAATAAAGTCATCAACTAACTAATGAATCCTTTACTTTGAAATACGTATGATAAAATGTATACTTTAGTTTTGAAAGACGTTGACTAGTTTTGAATAGATTATAAAGTTTTTACTGTACAATAGAGAATTAACTGCACAATTACTAGACATGTTTACCTTGGATATTATACAATTTGCAAGCACAATTTGTGGAAAAATAAAAAAAATTGCGATGCTTCCAACTGTGAACCAATTTGGTAGTGTGTGTGTATATATATATATGTGTATGTGTATGCATATATATATATGTGTGTGTATATATATATAAAAGCCTCTAAATACCATCTGAAATTTTCTTCTAGAATGATCGTTTTTATGAAGCTTGTATATTTAAGTTAGCTATAGGTGACACACCTGAATGAATGGCTCATTAAGTATGCAGGGGCATTGTCTCATCAGGTGTGAACTACTAAATATGCATGATGCTGTTGGAGCGTTTACGCCCCATCCGCATATTGGCTTTCCAAACTAAAAGTGTTTCACAAAACTTAAATCAATGTATCGTTTTATGTGAATGATTAGGCAGGATGATTTTCACGACATCCATTAGTCAAAAGTCTTATTGACACATATTTAGTATGTGTTTTGTGGCCTTATTTCAGAAACTTTCATTTTTAGTTTTTTCAATAACCATGCATAAACATTATTCTCTCAAAAATGAAAACATGTACATACATGTGGCTCACATATTATGGTAGTCCTGTTTGTGCTATATAGAGTGAATTTACACCTTTGCCATTAATATGTTTATAAGCAACTGAAAAAAGCACAAATGTCAGGGCATGTCAGAACATCTCAAGGACCCCAAAAACACCCCAGACCCCAGAGGGTTAATCGAGCAAGCTCTCCAGGAGGATCTCTCACGTCTGGTGCAGGGGCGATACAGCGCGGCAGTGGGGTTGACTTCTTTCTCTCTCTCTCTTTCTGTCTTTTTGTGTTTGTGTTGTTTGTAAACTGAGCAAAACAAAAAGGCTGTTCTTACAACTGATATGGTGCGCAAAGAGGGCTGAAAGGACATTCTTATGGCTGGTAAGATTGCCACGAGAGAGAGACAGCACACAACAGGCTGCACACTTCCCTGTCTGTGTTTGCTGCGACCGTTCCCCTGCGTGCTTCAGCACCAAGGAGAGTAGTCCCCTGAAAGAGCTTACACGGGTAGAGCGCGTCTTTTTAAAGATGTCCCTCTACCTGTGTGTTTCTGGATGCGGTCGTTACCTGGGATTGCGGGATGGTCACACTGGTCAACGCTGCGTTGTGTGTCTGGGCATTGAACATGCTGATGCAGCATTCTTGGATGAGTCATGTATCCACTGTGGGAAGATGACCATCTCGGAGCTACGGTCGAGACTCTCATTCCTGTCGCGATCTAATCCTCCACAGAGGGTTACTTCAGGCAGTGGTGCAGGTGACGTGAGGATTACGGTGAGCGCGCTTCCTTCGGGGAACCAACCCCCTAGGAACCCTCATCCCTCCTACGCTCCGCAGCCAGTAGAGCCGCCGACGGAACTCGGTGGACCATCCACTACGTGTGTACCAGTCGTTTCCTTCGGCGCTCCCCACGATGAACAGATGTCGATCGCTGCATTGGAGGGTGGGTGAGACTACTCGGCGGGTGTGGCAGAGGTACCCGAGCCGGACCCGGAGATGGATCGGGCCAACAGAATCGGGCTTGTGTGGAACCCTCCACCGTGTCCCGAGCCCTCGAGGCTGGACGATTGATATCTCGGGGTGGTGCGAGCTGGTTCTCAGCAACCCACCCCGGTGCTTTTCTTCCCGGAGGTGCATGAGGAGCTCACTGGGGAGTGGATGGCACCTTTTAATGCCAGAAACCGTAACATGGCTCCTCCTCCCTCACCACCCTTGATGGCGGGGCGGCTAAGGGTTACATGCGCATCCCACCAGTGGAGCGGGCCGTTGTTATGCAACTGTGCCCTAACTTCACTTGGTGCGGAGAGCCGTGTCTCCCTTCCCGGGCCTGTAAGCACTTGTCGGACTTAACCGGCAAGGCTTACAAGGCCTGTGAGGAAGCCGTCTCTGTCATACTCGCCATGGCGTTGTTGCAGGTCCATCAGGCCAAGGCACTGAAGGACCTGCACAAGGGTGGTCATGATCCACAAGTTCTCCAAGAACTTCGTGCCGCAACGGACCTCGCGCTTCATGCGAAGAAGGTCACCACATGGTCAGTGGGTCATGCTATGTCCACTATTGTGGTCCAGGATGCCATCTCTGGCTGTGTCTGGCTCACATGAGGGAGATCGACAAAGTCAGGTTCTTTAACTCCCTCATGTCCCAGACCGGCCTCTTCGGCAATGCAGTCGAGAACTTTGCCCAGCAGTTCTCGGCTGTACAAAAGCAGACTGAGGTGATTAAACATATCCTGCCGCGGTGGTCAGCTGCTGCCTCCACCCCACCGCCTGCGGCCCCTCAGTCTGCTCGTTGCCGGGGGCGTCCTTCTGCATCTGCCACCCCACTGGTCCCGGTCCCCGCCAAGAGGAGCGGCAAAGCCAAGGGTAAGCGTCCCTAGGACGGGCGACCCGGAGATGGATGGGACTGCTCTTCAGGAGATGGTGACTGCACCACTCCCTCCCCCGGAAGAGGGCTGGGTGGAAAATCTTTTGTTCCCTTTTATTTGTGTTCCGCCGCTGGCCTTAAAACCAGTGGTACCCAAATGTTCAATAAAAGGGCAGTTTCTTCCATCTCTGGGTCCAGAGAGCAGTGGGGGGAGAGGATCCTCACAACTCTCATCCGCATCTTTTATTGCCAGCGTGCAGTTCGAGAATGCAACCAAGCCTCTTCCTGTGCCTCCTGCCCCGTGGAACCAGGTAAGTGTTGCACAGCACACTCAGACCCCGCTACGGGGCACCTCCCAGAGAGAGCCTCCCGAGCCGCGTCCCTGCGTTCCACCTCGCTGCCCCACTGCGGGTGCGCCTACGGTCCCTATGGTCCCGCTTGTACGGTCTCTGCGAGCCTGGTTAGTGCTCCCCAGTCCGTTTTGCTGGATCATTCAGACCATCAGACTCTGTTATCATATATATAATCTTGAAAAAGACAAATCAAATTGTCTCTTTTAAATTCACAGCAATTTATTAAATAATTTCTATAATAATAAAAATAAATATATAAAACTACCATAGTACTAATGTGGTAATGAGTTTAATCAGGTGTTTTAGATGAGGGAGACATTCAAAATGTGAAGTGCTGGGCTCCTCCAGGACACATGTGAAAACTCCTGGTTTACTGAATTAAAATTATTTTGATAACTTTTTGCCAGCATGGTCCAGAGTTGATGTGTGCGAAGTTGGGTGGAGATCTGACTAATTGTCTAAGTGTTTTTCAGATAATTAGAAAAGCGGATACATTTTATAGAAACACATCACAATTATATATACACTTGTTAGGCATTAAAACAAAAATTCAGAAGAATCAAGAATTTTTATACTATTATACATACACTATATGTTGTGGAGTAATCACATTTAGGTTGTATAACAATTTCAGGATGGAATAGATTTAATTTAGGCTTTTATTAATATATAATCATTGACTGATGCTCCTACATAGAAATATGGAAGTTCAGCTCAAAAACAGAAGCTCAGTTGTACTTGCGTGAAGTGAGGACAAATCTCATCGGTTTCCTATGGTGGCCGAGAGACCTCAACGCGCTGCAACTGAAGAAAACGCATGCAAATGGAAAAACACCCGCAAATTAAGAAAACATTTTCATCAGTTTTACAATACATGTGTGCTCCAAATACTCACAACACAACCAAATACAGAAACACGCTGCAAATAGAACAGAACACAACGGAAATGTTTCCAGAGGACCCCAATCAGTGACGAACTCGGCTGGGATGTGCTTATTGCTCGTGAGCATCCCTGTGCCCTACTCCCTTCGAAGAGAGCCCTTGAAGCGGGGACTTTGGAGTGAGCAGGGCACTTGTGTGACATTATTTAGCCGTTTGGAACGCACTTGGCGAAGGGAGAAATGAAAGACAACGTAATTTCCTCATTATTTAAACCTGGGATGTTCCCATGACAACGTATGGTGTCCATCAGCTGAATAGCTGTTTTTACCAGAAATATCTTATTGTTGTTAATATAACTGTTGCAAATAAATATAAATTTTATACAAAAAAGTTTTTAAAATATGCGTCATACGTGTGTGTGAGTGTCTCAACTTTAAAACTTGCCGTCTGATCTTTGGACTCTACATTACCTAACGTTTCTTATGAAACTTATTTAAACATAACATGACAAAATTTATGTGACTGATGTATAGATTAAAATCTTACCCTCATGTTCTTTTTTTTTTTCAGCTCATTGTTAACTCTTCTCATTTGTATTCTGATGACATTGAACATATTGTAGGCTATACATAGTCATATATCATAAACACGTCATCTCTGTACGTTTTGCAAAAAAAAAAGAAGAAAAGTAGACTGAGCAGTAAGCATGTCCCAGCCGGGTTTGTCACTTCCTGGGGTCCCCCGGAAACATTTCTGCTGTGTTCTGTTCTATCCGGCGCGTTTCTGTATTTGGTTGTGTTGTGAGTATTTGGAGCACCCATGTGTTGTGAAACTGATGAAGATGTTTTCTTAATTTGCGGGTGTTTTTCTATTTGCATGTTTTCTTCAGTTGCAGCGTGTTGAGCTCTCTCGGCCACCATATTTTCCAGCGTCAAGAACATGCGTTTAGCATCCGCTCACCATATTTGATGTTCTGCATTAAACTGCTTAAGTAAAAAAAACACAACACATCTCCCTGTCCTTTTTAGTACCGCTCTTGCTCATGATTCTTAATATTAATCATAAATTATATGATGGTATTTTTCTCTCGATATCTCCAGTAACTCTGCTCAAAAGTGCAGCACATCCTGCAGGTCTGGAACGCTGGGCATGGAGTAATATGTCTCCACTATTTCCAAAACGACATTGCTGTGGAAGCGTACACGCGCAAGACTTGTATGGTGAATGGCATTGGTAACGAGATCTAAATTGTGAATTGTTCTCATGTTAATCTTCTATTAGGGCTGAAGATGCTCACAAACCAGAAAAGAGGAGACTACTATGGTGTTGTGTCAACTTGGTCTGTGTGGAGAAAACGGGAGTTAGGCGTTCACCTGCTTTATCGGGCGATGCAGATCTTCTTAGCTGAAGGAGAACGACAGCTCCGACCCGCCGACATCAGATGAACCATAGACACTGGCATTACAGAAACTCTAATAGTGAAGCATATGCATACGCTTTTGTTCACTATTTCAATAACACTGACATATTGCTATTGTAATATCAATACATATCAGCATGTTATCATTTAATGAGGACCAGCTACTGTTCAGTTAATAAAAAATACAAACCACAGAAGATCAGCAGGTTCAAATTCCAAATTTTATTAAATGTTTTTTTTTTTTTTTTTATCTTTTTTTAAACTCATTGCAATAATTATTCCTCTATTCTAATGCAAAAAATGAGCAGCATGATGCGGTGGATTATTGCAAATGTCATTACATAAATCATTTTGACAGGTTTTAAATCCTTATCCATTTTGTGAAATTAGGTCTTAGATCTAAATCTGTCAAATTTGTCTTTTTTAGTTTTTATCTGACGTGTGTTAGAGCTGATTAACCTGGTTGTTTCTACTTTAGAATTTCTTCATTACGTAAATAAAAAAGTGAAAGAATATTTCTGAGTTGATTATTTAATGGAAGACAAAATAGAGGAAAAAACTAATTTTCTTTATCTTAAGTGACTTACATTCATTTTAATGTATATATATATTTTATCATTTCATGTTTCTCTGGTAATTAAACCTATGACTGCCTATGCTATCACCATGTTTTACTGTTTGAGCAACAGGAACCCATTGCTGTTGAATATCATTGTTTTTAGATTGTGTCGCATACATTTGTACAAAAACTATATATTATATCTGACTTAAGGTGATCTCCCATCTCCATTACTCAGATTGGACTTGCCCCTTCCAAGAAGTCACTATCACTGCTTTAACCACCGTGGCCTCAAGAATAATTGGATCTTCTCTTATTACCGCACAGCATTACCAGACATGACTCCCAAGTTTATCTTTACATGAATATTTATTATCAGCTGGCAGAAAGTCAGTTCAGCCGCAGCAAAGAGACTCAAACAATTACACATTTATGTGTTAAGAAATTCATTTCACTTCCCAATTCTCGACAAATAAATCATAAGACAAACTAGTTTAAGCATTGTTCTATTTTCCTCTTTGGCTGCAGAGTTCGTTTTAGCATTTCAGGTGGCATGTAACTTTTAAGAATATTAAAGTAGGAATTGATCAATCTAATAAGAGAATTTCAATATTCCTTACATATTCTCATTACCACTCTTTCAAAGAAAATACTTAAATCTCCACAATCATTCACCAACAAAAAAGGTAATTTTTTAGAAATCATTCCAAACCCACATGACCTTCACAAAATATGTTTGCAGCCTCAGTCACTGTTCACTTTAACTGCAGCATGTTTGCATAATGAAATATTATGCCTAATGTACTTTTGTGTTGCACTTGTAGCGGGGCGCTCTCTTCGACACGTAGGGAGCGGCTAAATGCACACTACCTCTGGCTTAAACATGACTGTTTACCAGGGAAACCCTGTTTACCAGGGAAATATTAATATTATGGATCTAAGATGTTACCCAAGACACACAAGAACGTTATTCGTCAAGAAGGGCTAGAGACGTGAATACCAAAAGTACAAAAGCTTTATTTAAATACACAATCATTTAAAAGATTCAAGAGCTGGGTCATTCACAATGCAATTTGAGACCATGAGATAAAAGGAGGCCGAGGCTTAACGGCAGATGCATAAACTCAGTAAGCATAAGGCTTCTATATCACTCTCAGCACCCTGTGTACAAGCATCAGCACACACACTGCAATAAAGTCAAGAAATAGCCCCACAGCACTCTGTGACGAGCCCTCCACCACCGCGTAAGGACCTACTAGTGGCCTGCCCTGAAGCCTCGGCTCCTGTAACGAGAGCAGAAATATTACTACAGGTCTCACTATACAATAACACTCACTCCAAACATACACAAATACTCAACATTTAAATTGGTCAATCAGAAAAACAATACTACAAACAAACAAACAAAAAGAGAAAATCAAGGTTTTAGTGCCAACGCTGGGTGTTACCCTCACTGACCTTCTACCAGCACATTTGAAGTAAATCACAAATTGAATAGATACAGTACAACACTGCAACACACTCAAAAGTAAACCAATCAGAACAGTCAGTAGCACAAAACAATGATAAATAATATACTGGAAAAATAAGAAACAAATAAATACCAGAAACAAAACACATACAAAACAGTTTGAGAGTATAATGGGGAAGAGACTCAGCGATCACGGTGACTCGTACTGGAGAACGAGCAGGCGTCACACAAGACGCGTCGGCTGCACACCAACGTGTTTTGGAAGAAAGTTTGTTATCGAGATAATCTTGAGATATGAAAGCAGCAGCGTCAAATCAGCGTTGCCCACCAGGCGTCTCAGAACATATATTCCCATCCACCCATCCGCCCATCCACGCATACACAGGAACAGGACACAACATCCCCGAAGCACGGGAATGCAAAGGGAGAGCAGCAGCCACTCAAAACTCAAACCGCGGGCCATCCACGCAGCTATGAATCACACAGTCATTATGACAAATCACATACCTGGGTACTAACCAAGCAGCCAACGCACACACATAAGGTTACCTCAAAGCATATGACACGGGACTGCAAGAGGCATGTAACGTGAGAGCCGGAGCCGCCAACAGCCGCGGGCCATCCACGCAGCTCAAGGCGGAAGCGCTGCAGAAACAAGGGGCGGTCCCACGGGCAATGACGCAATGCTCAAACGCCAAGCACACGCAGGAGGTGACTACATGTTCTTTTATACTGTCCCGCCCTGCTCGTAATTGGACCTGCACTACCCCAGGCACATTAGTATAATTACAGCGCCACAATACGTCCCACTACACACTGAAGAAAGAAAGTCATACAGGTTCAATTATATTATTCTAAACTAAATTGTGTCAAGTGCAAATCTTAAAAAAGAAAAAAGTTTAGTATAGAAGAACTAATTACATTTATTCATTGAGCAGACGCTTTTATTCAAAGCGACTCAGAAATGTGGAACATCACAAGCAATGTTATAAAATCCAACAACAGTCATATTACACAATGCCAAGTATAAGATGGATCATTACACAAGCTTTTTTACATAAACAAATAAGAGTTTTATGTATTTAATAATTACATAGTAAGTTATGGGGATAAATTGATGCCAAAACCATTGGAAATGGACAGACTAAAAGTCACAAATAGATATTACAACTTGTAAACACAAAACACAATCTACAAATAGATTAAAAATCTGCAAACAAAGTCCTCATGATCCACAAATATAAAACAAGATCTATAAATAGATACAAAGTCCTCAAATAAACTCTTTTTTTAATCCATAAATATAAAGCATGATCTACAAAAAGATTAAAAATCCACAAATAAACACATCCTGATTCACAAATAGATCAGTGACTTGTACTTGAAAACCAGAATTTGAATGAATGTAAAGTGACTTGTTTGCAGGTGAAGATCATGTTCTGTTTGTAGATTGTCACATTTGTTTTCAGAATTCTGACACTATTGTTTGGCTGTTGTGACAAAATAATGCCATAATCATTGAAAATGAAGTCAGACTATGAGTCAAAAATACAATTTGTAAACTCAAAACAAGATCTACAAATAAATTTAAAATCTGCAAACAAACTCCTCATAATCTGCAAATTTAAAACACAATCTGTAAATAGATTCCAAATCTGCAAACAAACTCCTCATGATCCGCAAATATAAAACAAGATCTACAAATAGATAAAAAAAATCCACAAACAGACTCTTCATGACATACAAATAAAAAATGCGATCTACAAATAGATTTAAAATCCTCAAACAAACTCTTTATGATTCACAAATAGAAATCAGTGACTTGTACTTGACAACCAGAATTTGAATGAATGCAAAGTGATTTGTCTGCGCATGAGGGTCATTATTTGTTTGTAGATTGTGTTGCATTTGATTTTAGAATTTTGGCACAACTGTTTCGCTGTTTTTTCCCATTAAAAAAAATCGACAAATGCCCTCCTCACAATTTGCAAACAAACACAGTCTAACTTGTATTTTCAAACCACTGTAAAAAGACATTCTTACACATTCTGTGCAAAGCTCAGCATGCAAGTGTTGAATCTGTGTTTGCAGATCACTAACGTGAAAAACGCTTAACGCGGCTTACTGTACTAAAACAGTGATATTAAAAGACCAAACTCAGTACACATCATATTAATAAACCATACTATGTATAAAAAATCAGATGAGCCCAGAAATTGAATGCAACGGTTTAATTACACGTTAAGCATTTTCCTTCCATAGAAAACCGTTATAAGAAAAGGCTTAACGTGGCTTACTGTACTAAGACAGTGATATTAAAAGACCAAACTCAGTACACATCATATTACAGTTTTTCTCGATTGCTTAAACACTATAACCAGGCTTTTGAACTAAAATTTCAAAACCATAACGCCATTTATCAAAAAGCACACCCATTTCACTAAACTATAAACACTATTCCCTGTTTTGACACATGAGTCAGATTTGTTGAACTGTCACTGCAAAACTCTACACACAAATCCCTTCATTTCTCATTGCCTAGACCATGTTGTCATTTAGAAAGCACTAGCATTCAATATTGTTCACTCAAGTTAGCACAGCTTCAGCTCAGTTAGCACACAATTATCCAGGTGGAAACACTAAGAGTCAAAATTTAACACACATCAATCAGAACCTTCAATAGATATATAAAAGGGCCCACATCAGTTTATTGTGTTTTGGAACAATGGATCCAGAAAGACATGAAGGAAGAGATCGAGGAGGGATAAGAATGAGGAGGAGGAAGGGCAAGGGCAAGAAGACAAGCAGTCTCAGATGAAATTCAAGCCACTCTAGTTGCACATGTCTTTATCAATGGTGTGACTATGAGGGAGGCTGGGCTACGAGTAAGGCCAAATATGAGTCGCTTTACCGTCGCCTCGAGAACCTTCAGGAGTGGTGGCAAACAAAATTCTATCACTAAATAAGAGACAAACATTTCCAATAGTCTTTGATGAGGTGTATTTTCTTGCAAGAAAAGGCCAGCACAGTACAGACACACAGAGTGGCTGCAGAGTGTGACAGTGAAGGGAGGGCATCCTTTCTCCTTTATAGTCTTGACTCCCAGAATGTTATCTTTCTAGGCAAATGATGGTATTTCAACCATATGTGGAACATACTTAGATGTGTCCATCATATTGTCTCCTTGAGTGGAGGCTCTCCTGTCACGACCAACACTCTTTACCATTCCAATACAATTCCATATTAGAATATGGTTTGTGTGTGCTCTTTTACTGTCATATGATGGTCACACACATCTTACAGTAAGTAAATATAGAAAAAAAAATTAGAGGAGAGAGTAAAAAAAAGAGTAAAAAAAAAAAAAAAAGTAAAAAAGGAAAAAATATATATTTGTGTGTGTGTGTTTTCTGTGTATGAATATAAATGTGCCAATGTATCCACTGGTTGTGTCTTTTGTGTTCATCATGTGAAAAGGTTTGTGATGGGGGAACCACAAGCAACATAACTTACCAGTTTTGGAAATGTTGTTTTGAATTTATTGCACCAATGTCTTAGACTATGTTGTAGTGTGTGTGATTTTGAGGGCTTGTGTGTCCTGTCTGAGGGCAAAGTTTGGTTTTTCAGCAAGAGTGAATGGTTTTGAGTGTAGAGCTTCATTTTGACCTGAAAATAGGATGTTTGGAGAATTGGGTGAGACGTTATGGATTTGTGTTTATAGTTTTGAGAATACGAGGCATAGTTTCAAGAAATGTGTTTAAGCAATTGAGAAAAACTGTAATAAACCATACATACATAAACAAATGTGACACAATCTACAAACAGAACATGATCTTCACCTGCAAACAAGTCACTTTAAGAAATTGGACATGAATGGCCTCTCAAGTTAAAATTTGAATGCGATGAGCTAGTAATCACGTCTTCAGATATAGGAAGTAGTAAATTTCCAATAGTACGTGAAGGCAGCATTTATCTGGTTCTTGAAAGTTGTGATGGCCTCAGCAGATCTGTTGGAGTTTTTCAGCTTATTATATCAGACAGGAACAGAATAGTGATGGATCAACCAGGTGATGATTTTTCAGTGACCAGAAATAAGTGGAAGGAAACCAGGACTTCTGGAATGATACTGGAAGCAGTAAAATAAATAGTTTGTTATGGTCAGCAGTGTAAGTGAAATAGCTATGTAAGAGTTTTAGCATCCATAAAGCTGGCAAATTACAACAGTTACTGACAAATCTTATACAGCACACAAGTGCTAATGTTCCAGTGCACTATCATCAGTCAGTAAACATGAGCTCATATCAAAAGACCATCAAATGGGGTTTGAGTGATAAAAAATTAAAATCTTAACTGATCACAAAGATTTTTTTAATGCTCCCCGTGTTATATTTCAATCACAATGCATTGTGGACAGCCTAATACATGGTCAAAAGTCCCTTTATCAAATATATTAAGAAAGTATAAGTATTAAGAAAGTTCTATCCTACATTTCATATAAATCCTGACAGAGAAAACACATGACAGACGAGCAACAGTTGAGTAATCAGGAGATGCAGGTGAATGAAAAACAGACCAAAACAGTAGATCAAAGTAATTTCTTCCTTTTTACATTAAATCTTTTTAACTTCAACTTAAGAGTAAAATTTACAGTCAATTGAGCTTGGCTAGTTTGCACAATTCAATAAAAACCAGCTCAAACAAACCACCGAAAGCCACCAAATGCAACAGCATGCTCGTACTAGCTGAAAAACCAGAACAGCATATGCAATTCACTTTTATATCTTTGCAGTGGTGCATCATGGGAGGTGGGAGACACCAAGTGTAGAAGAAGGGGGTTGTTTGCTGTTTAAAAATTAAACAGCTTTTCAAACAGCAAATATGTATAAATGGTTGTTAAATAATAATTTGTGGATTAGGAAATGTACAAAAAGCTTTTTATATTGAGATTTGGTTGTTTGGTGAATGTAATTCCTGGTTGTTTTTATGTCTATCAATGGTTGTGCCCATGAGTATAAATGCCCTCAAGCTGAACTTGCACAGGATGAATCAGAAGAAGAAGAATATATATATATATATTTGCACAGGATGGTCAGTCTGTGATGGAAGCTGGAGAGTGAGAAATCTGCTGAAGGTTGGAATAGTGAGAGTGGACAATCTGTATATTTTCTGCTTTCACAGAAAGGGCTTAAGCCTAGTCTCAGACTTCAATGCATGTTTGTGCTGTTTTAACCGAAAGCAATTTGTACTGACACATATCATAATGTCAGTACAATTATTCTGTTTCAAGATGCAAACTGGTAATGCTTTTTTTTTTTTTTTTTTTTCTAATGTATGTTCATAAAAGCTACTTAAAAGTCCTAATTTAACTAAGGCCTGATCCTGGCTTAATTTAAGCCCTGTCTGTGACCTTTTTCACTTTGCTTAATTTGTTTTGTATATAATTTACCCTGCCTATATTTGTATTTTTAATGTAAATATGGAACCTTCATATTGTGTTTAATTGTAATAAACCAATCAGAAGCTGTTTTTGCAGGTGGAGAGAGCATGCAGTTTATGGTGACACTGATGTAAAGAGCGTCAAGAGATTCAAAAGAAATGGTCTAGTTTTGGCATATTGTATATGTACATTTTTTTCATTCTGGCATTTCTTTAATCTTTTATTAATTGTTTTTCAGATGCTTCATTGTCACTGGAAAAGGGTGAGTAACATTCAGCTACATCCCACACAAAGCTCGAAGGGTGTTTATCCTACAGCTCTTCAGATTTAGTGATTTGAATTTGAACCATTTCTAATAAGGACTGTGTTTGTGTAAATAAAATGTTTAAAGGGACTTGTTTTATTTTAATTTTAAACATTTGAGTCCTTTTTATCTGTGCAGTTTACTTAAGTATTTGAACATTGATTTAAGAACTTATTTGTTCTTAATGTTAAACCATTTAATAGTTTGCCCAGTATGCATTTACAAGCACATAATTTATTGACTGTCATAAATTTAATATCCGTTTAATTTTTTTAATGTTTTCATTTAAATACATAATTAGTTTTATACAGTGATGAATCAGAATTGGTTAAATTAATTGTAATACAGACTGAATGCAGTGTTTTAATGGCATCGCTGGGTGTTCAGTTAATGAGACTAAAGAGACATTTTGACCTCGATGTTAGGCATCCTGGCTAATGTTGTCCCTGAAATTGTGCAAACTGAAGTTGGTGAAAACAAAGTTAGTAAATGTTTTGATGCAAGTTATGCTATGTAGAGAAACTAAAAGTGGCACATTTCAAAATTGTCAACCAGATTAAGTCATTGGAATCTTATCAAAGGAAAAAAAGTCTTTAAAACTAGAAGATAAATCTGTGTTTGTTATAATGGCACCTTTGTGATCATAGTAATGTGGTTATGTAATGTGATGCTTTTATTGTGATTATTTTTATCCCATTTGTTAAAGATTTAATGTGTAATAGGTATTTTACAGTCTCTTTTAGCAGCCATCCTATGCCAGTGTTTTACCAGTCTTTAAGAGTTTTTGTATCTTTCGCTTTTTTCGCTTTCTCACAGATTTGGGAATTATTATTGTTTCTTTTATTTGGTGTATCATGTTAACTATTCTGTTTTCTCTGTAGGTCTAAAATCTAAAGGGGTCAGATATGATCTCTATCACTGAGATTGGATCGTTCATGTGGTCCTTTTTCGTCCAATTGTATGTATGCAAGTTGCAAACTTGTCTTGTATTTTGTTACACTTTGTTTTGTTTATACTATCATTTTAAAGCCCTTTTGTACTTGGGATATAGTCCATGTTTCCATGTTCTTTTTTTAAAAGCCTGTTAACCAACTTTTTGTTACTACCCTTTTATTTTTTTCCCTTTATGATTGTGCTTGTGCCCATATGCCACTTAGTGTAATTTGTAATATCATATTTGTAAACCTTAACCCTTTTCTTAAAGTTTTCAAAATGAATTTAAAGTACTTGGCAGGTTTTTTTTTTTTTGGTGTGTGTTCCCAGTTGCCTGTGTTGGCTGGTCCCCTCCAGCTGTTTAGATAGCCCAGTCTTGTCTGTTGTCCTTCCCACACAGTTTTTGTATTTATGGCTTGGCCACTTGTACTCTTTAAGGCTTGTTTCTTTGTCCCTTTCCCCCCCCTTAATACTCAATTTGTATTTTGCCCCTTTTTGTCCCTTTATCCCTCAAGCTACATCAGGCTCCCTCGTCCCTCTGGCTCCACCTTGGTCAGTTATCACCGTTGTTGTGTCAGAGACTTTTAATCCAACGGCTATGCCTTGTCCCTCCACCGGACTCTTCATTTTCTCCGGCTGTGGTCTTGCCTTGGGTCTTCGGCTCGCAATAGGTCTCCACCTCTAATGGCTCCATCTGAGTTGGTTGTCTCCCTGGTTCTGCCTGGCCCATTCACCAAAGGTCCACCTACTCTTTTATCGACTGTGCTGTGGCCCTATATCCTGGTGATCCTGCTGGGGCTTCCTTCCGTTATCTCTTCTGTGTTGGTTCCCTCTATCAGCACCCGTCTTGGTCACGCTTTTCTCCAGCTCCACATCTTTGAACTGCCACTCATCATCTTCTCTCTTTATTCATACCACTTTCAACTTTGTGGTGTTTCCATTTTGTACAGTTTTGTATTCCTGTTTAAGTGTACGTGTAATTTCATGCTCCCTTTTTTTTGGGTCCCTTTTGTAGATGTTAATGTTTTGTATTAACAATGTGTTTTTATTTTGAATAAATAACAGTTTTTAATAAATAACAATTTTAATTTTCGGGGTAAGAGTCCCAGGGGTAAGAGTCCCAGGGGTAAGAGTCCCAGGGGTAAGAGTCCCAGGGGTAAGAGTCCCAGGGGTAAGAGTCCCAGG
>CM040837.1:35337597-35370516 GCA_022828995.1 Vimba vimba | reverse complement strand
TTTCTTTTTAGACCATGCCTGAACAGTAGTAGGCCTTCCTGAAATTAAAGCACTGTGTAGGCCTATGTAAAGTGTATCTTTGTTTAATTGTTTATCTTTTGTTTATCTATTGTTTATCTTTGTTTATTATATATAAAACAAAAAGAACCATAAGAATACAGTTAAAGTACTGTATCGATAAGCAGTATCGGTAAGAGTAGGAATACCGTTAATAATTGTGCTTCAAAAAATAAATAAAAGTTTTTACCTAAACCTTCTTGTTTAAATTCATTTACATAATGTATATGAATGTGTATAGAGCGTGATAAAAAGGTGACCTTAAAATTGTGGCGTTAAAGGTGATACAGCCGAGGAAAAATTTGGGTGCACCCAAATTTTGTGCTGGTGCACCTAAATAAAAAAGTTAGGCGCACCAGTGCAACCAAGGCAAAAAGTTAGTCTGGAGCCCTGAGAAGAGATGCTTAAATGAGAACACCAGTGTACTATTTATGAAGGCTATATCCTTAACACCAAGCATATCTGCTGACTCTGTTGATTTTCTCCTTGATTCTTTTAACTCAAGTTAAAAGTGTAATTGATGATTTTGCTCCTGTTAAAATCAGGAAGAAGAGTGGCAGACAAAAAGACCAGCTGAGAAAGTAGTTACTATGTCTGATTTCAAAGAAATTGATGGCAAAATTTTGGAAGAAACCGTACAGCACCTTAAAACATCAACCTGCGCTCTTGACACACTTCCCACATCTTTTTTCAAAAGTGTTTTGAACAGTTTAGAAGCAGATCTTCTTGAAGTGGTAAATGCCTCACTTCTCTCTGGGAGTTTTCCAAAATCCCTGAAAACATCAGTTGTCAAGCCCCTCCTGAAAAAGAACAATCTGGATAATACCATATTAAGCAACTATAGACCGATCTCAAATCTTCCTTTCATAGGCAAGATCATTGAAAAAGTTGTCTTCAATCAGCTGAACAAATTCCTATGCTCGAATGGATACTTTGACAATTTTCAATCTGGTTTCCGACCGAACCACAGCACAGAGACAGCGCTCAAAGATAAACTATATTCGCTTAAATACTGATTCAGGCAAATTATCAGTGCTGGTACTACTCGACCTCAGTGCTGCATTTGACACTGTTGATCATAACATACTTCTTGACAGGCTGGAAAACTGGGTGGGGCTTTCTGGGATAGTCCTAAAATGGTTCAGGTCATACTTAGATGGGAGAGGTTATTATGTGAGTATAGGAGACCATAAGTCTGAGTGGACATCCATGACATGCAGAGTCCCTCAAGGCTCAATTCTTGCGCCACTCCTGTTCAACCTGTATATGCTCCCAATGAGCCAAATAATGAGAAAGAACCAAATTGCTTACCACAGCTATGCAGACGACACACAGATCTACTTAGCCCTATCGATTAACGATTACAGCCCCATTGACTCCCTGTGCCAATGCATTGATGAAGTCAACAGCTGGATGTGCCAAAACTTTCTTCAGTTAAACAAAGACAAAACTGAAACCATTGTATTTGGAAACAAAGATGAAGTTCTAAAGGTGAATGCATACCTTCACTCTAGGGGTCAAACAACTAAAAATCAAGTCAGGAATCTCGGTGTGACACTGGAGTCAGACCTTAGTTTCAGTAGTCATGTCAAAGCAATAACTAAATCAGCATACTATCATCTGAAAAATATTGCAAGAATTAAATGCTTTGTTTCCAGACAAGACTTACAGAAACTTGTTCATGCTTTCATCACCAGCAGGGTGGATTATTGTAACGGACTCCTCACTGGCCTTCCCAAAAAGACCATAAGACAGTTGCAGCTCATACAGAACGCTGCCGCCAGGATTCTGAGCAGAACCAGAAAATATGATCATATCACACCAGTCCTCAGGTCTTTACACTGGCTCCCAGTTAAATTTAGGATTGATTTTAAAGTATTACTGGTATATAAATCATTCAATGGCCTAGGACCTCAATACATTGCAGATATGCTCACTGAATATAAACCCAACAGATCACTCAGATCACTCAGATCATATCAGCTAGAAATACCAAGGGTTCACTCTAAGCATGGCGAGTCTGCTTTAGCTACTATGCCAGCTGCAGCTGGAACCAGCTTCCAGAGGAGATCAGACGTGCTCCTACTGTAGTCACATTCAAATCCAGACTCAAAACACTTCTGTTTAACTATGCATTTACTGAATGAGCACTGTGCCAATGTTCGTCCGACAGTACTGTATTTTATTTTTTATTTTTCTAAACTGTTTTAATTATTCTTATTTCTTTTTATTAT
Source organism: Vimba vimba (assembly GCA_022828995.1). NCBI lineage: Eukaryota > Metazoa > Chordata > Actinopteri > Cypriniformes > Leuciscidae > Vimba > Vimba vimba. The sequence goes on along the minus strand of CM040837.1, from coordinate 35,368,225 downwards.
TTTAATTTCTTCTATGTAAAGCACTTTGAATTGCCATTGTGAATGAAATGTGCTATATAAATAAACTTGCCTTGCCTAAAAATATTTCCACCACCACGTCCCTTTAGGGGCTCCGTATGTATCAAACTATCAAACAGAACATTCAAAAATAACAAACCATAGTCTAGAGATTCTATACAATACAAAAAAGTAGGGCAAATAACTTGCCAAACCAATGAAGAAGTGGATAATCACAGCAGATGTTCACAGACGCAGAACTTTCAACTGACTAACAGAAGAAACTTATCTCGCTGGTTTTTGTAACTGTTAGACATGGACTAAACCATCAATAATTAGCAAACAACCAGAGATTTTAACTCACGAAATGACCTCAACTCTATAAGCTTTGTTCATTCTGTTCTATAAGCTTTCTTGCTGCCCTAACCAAAATTTTTTTTATTTAAAATCCACTAATTTCATCATTGTAAAGCACTTATAAAAAAATAACAATCCCAAACAATCACTTGGTTTCTTCCACCTCCCATGATGCACCGCAGCACAGGTAGCCTATAAAAGATCTTTCTAATTCAGTTTATGTGCATCTGAATCTCTCCAGATTAAGGTAATGTTTCCAAAAATATTGAATGTGTTGCTTTTGGTTCAGTTGTTCTGACACACGCACACATACTGGTACGGGTGGTTTATAAGGACTTTTTTCCAAAAAAAGTTCCATCATGGTTTATGGGGACCCACCTTTCCCTTTGTCATAGAGATTAATAAGAAATATTAAACTGCTCCTTATGACATGGGGTAAAAATCTGACTGCTCAGAATTCAATTCTAATGAAACAGTCTGGAAATATGAAGACCTGACAAACTAAAGCACTGTAAGGACAGGGCAGGAGTGGGCGTTTCCTGATTTAATTATGATTTACGAGGACTACCCTGGTTTATCTAGCTACTTAAAGAAATACTTCCAGAGGTCATAGATCCTCTTCTTAATATCATTAATTCATCTTTGTCTCTAGGATACGTACCAAAAAACTTTAAGCTGGCTATGATTAAACCGCTTGTTAAAAAAACACAACTTGATCCTACAGAATTAGTCAATTACAGGCCGATCTCGAATCTACCTTTTCTGTCAAAGATATTAGAAAAGGCAGTGTCTTCACAACTGTGTTCCTTTCTAGAAAGAAATTATATCTGTGAGGATTTCCAGTCCGGATTTAGACCGTACCATAGTACCGAGACAGCTCTCGTTAGTCACAAATGATTTGCTCTTATCATCTGATCGTGGTTGTGTCTCTCTATTAGTGTTACTCGATCTTAGTGCTGCATTTGACACCATTGACCACAACGTTCTTCTAAATAGATTAGAACATTATGTTGGCATTACGGGAAATGCACTAGCATGGTTTAAATCATACTTATCTGACCGTTATCAGTTTGTAGCAGTAAATGATGAGATGTCTCATCGATCACAAGTTCAGTATAGCGTACCACAAGGCTCAGTACTAGGACCGCTGCTGTTCACTCTGTACATGCTACCATTGGGAGATATTAGGAAACATGGCATTAGCTTTCACTGTTATGCTGACGATACTCAGCTGTATATTTCTTCAAAACCTAACGAAACTTATCAATTCACAAAATTAATGGAATGCATAGCGGATATAAAAAATTGGATGACTCGTAATTTCCTACTTCTAAATTCTGAAAAAACAGAGTTTCTAATTATTGGACAAAAAAACGTCCTCACGTAATAACCTAGAATACTGTCTAACACTTGATGGCTGCTCTGTCAAGTCTTCGTCGTCGGTTAGGAACCTGGGTGTGCTCTTTGATACCAACCTTTCATTCGAAAGTCACGTGTCTAGTATCTGTAAAACCATATTTTTTCATCTTAAAAATATATCTAAATTACGCCATATGCTCTCAATGACAAATGCGGAACAGTTAGTTCATGCGTTCATGACCTCAAGGCTAGATTACTGTAATGCTCTACTGGGTGGTTGCCCTGCACGCTTAATAAACAAACTACAGCTAGTTCAAAACACAGCAGCTCGAGTTCTTACCAGAACCATGAAGTATGACCATATTAGCCCAGTTCTGTCAACACTGCACTGGCTCCCTATTAAAGCTCCAGTATGCGACTTTGGTATTTGACCACAAGAGGGCGCAGTTTCAACAATAACAAAGGCGAAGCTTGATGACGCTATGAAGGAGGTGACGATGGGAGATGTCGTTTTTAATGCGTTTTCACCATCTAGCGATATATCTACATGGAATTAATGAATCATGATCACGGATGAGGTAATTTATTCGTTTTTGTATTACCTGTCTGATCGTATTATTTTATTTCATCATAATTAATGAACTGCAAGGAACGTGAAATGTTATGCTATATTATCCCGTTACAACATACAGCTATTTGTCAAATTATTTGTTTGGTTAATGTTGTGCAGTTTTACGTTTTTATGGTTAATGCCGTGTTGTTTAACGTGTTCAAACCAATATCTAAAAGTAAATTTGAACGAACATTTGCAAGTAATGACTAAATATATTTTTTTAACATCATATCCGATTGTATTTAATTGTACTGCCATAAGCTCGGTCACCACACGTGATAAAAAGCCTTACCAAAGTACAAAGAGCAATATAACTTTGTTTATAAGTGCTATTATTGACAGTTGCATGTCTTACCTGTCTATCAATACACTCGCGAGAGCAGAGTCTCGGTCTAGTCCAAGATTGGCGCGCAACTCTCTCCATCTCGAAAACGCCTGCCGATATTTATCTGGGTTTTATTCCTCCGTTTGTCACACAGTCTGAGTGTATCCGAATATGGACGCTTTCGTTTTGTTTGCACTTCAATACTCTCCAAAGAGTTCGTGATCCATAACAGCTATAACCATACAGTCTATGGCTATAACGCTTTAACCACCACTTCCGCATTTGACCATGCGATATTCCGGTGTGGTGGGTCATATTTTTTAGTTTATTTTTTTTTATTCTTTGTCAGACGTCTTTATTGTTTATTGTGATAAGAAAAAAAACCTCAAAGTTGTTGTAAAAAAAAAAAAATAATAAAAAAAAAAATCCGGTGGGAAAAAGGGATATTGCGTCACTGAGGCGCGACATTTCTTTTCCGGGACGGCCAGTTATTTAAAATCGGAATTTCTCTGAAATAAAAAATCTTTGGAGACTTTTGAGATATTGTAAGTACACAACTGGAGGAAATATATCACACTGTGCAAGTTATTTTTGGAAATTTTATTACAAAATTCCTACATATTGGAGCTTTAAACATCGCATCAATTTTAAAATATTGCTGATTACTTACAAAGCACTAAATGGTTTAGCTCCGCAGTGCTTGAGCGAGCTCTTAACGCATTATAGTCCGTCACGTCTATTGCGATCTCAAAATTCCGGCCAGTTGATAATACCTAGAATATCTAAATCGACTGCTGGCGGCAGATCCTTCTCCTATTTAGCACCAAAACTCTGGAACAGTCTTCCTACCATTGTCCGGGAAGCAGACACACTGTCAGTTCAAAGCCAGATTAAAGACACATCTCTTTGACCTAGCATTCACATAACACACTATAGACTTCTATAATTTAATGTTAGTGTAACAGATGCCATATTTATTAATTAATTTCACTCAAAATTTCCCTTTCTTATTATCATTTGTTATATTTCTTTCATTATTTAGCATTCTGGAATTTCATTTATTCTTCTAATATTGACTTCTATTAATTGAGATCATTTTTTCAGTTTTGTTTAATACGGTGCGTGGCTCCTTTAAGACTCTTTTCAATGTTCTGTCATGTCCCGGTTCCGGTTGCTCTCCTTCAGTTCGCGGTAAATGCGATTGAAGAGAGGTGGGTTTTACTGACGCTCTGTCTGAAAAGTTTTAAATGAGTTTTGTTTAATGTAGTATAACATGTAATTTGTTTTGAAATGCACTTTAATCGTATTCAAACATGTATGAAGTTTGTGTGAATTATGTTATGAGTTAAAGCATGTATTGTTGGAGAGAATTCATTAATGTAAGCATGAGTGTGCAAGCTTTGTTGGCTAAAATAATGCCTTTCACTAACAGGCTGATTGAGAGAAGGCCACAGACTTGAGTTTGCAGTGATATTTTATTTTTATTCACACAGGTATGTTCCACTTTCATGTTTCTGTTTATATTGTTTTTAATTTATGTAAATGCTTTATTTTTTTTATGAAATGTTAAACTATATTGAGTTGTTTATTTGAGAAACTCAAATATGTGAAATGAGTATAATATCTTTCAGTTCGCGGTAAATGCGATTGAAGAGAGGCTGATTGAGAGAAGGCCACAGACTTGAGTTTGCAGTGATATTTTATTTTTATTCACACAGAATAAAATCCGGCCTGCAAAATTTCTGTTGTCCGGTCTCCTTCAATATTAACACACACAACGCAGAGTTCCAACAGAGACCGGTCACATTAGGCTGCATAGATTAGGTCAGCCGGAACCGGGAACACTTCCCATAAATCCTGATGTACTCGTTACATCATAAGAATGGCATCTACGCTAATTTTAGTGTCTTTGTTTATCCCGAGGTTTTCCCGCAGCCTGCCGGATCCAGGCCGTATCCAGATCTGACGAAGGACCTTCGCCTGGACCCGATGACAACGCAGTGCTGAAGTGCCAACTAGGGTGACCAGATGAGATTGGCTGAAATTCGGGACGGGGGGTGGGGGGGGGGGGGGGGTGGGGGGGTTGTTTAGGGGAGGTTTTGGGGTAGTCCTACTATGATATTAGACTACACAGCCTATAATAAAATGAATTTTCACACCAGAACCAAACATACTTTTATTCAAAGATCAACAGTCTGTCATTAATATTTAGTCTGCCACAAAAAACAACATTAAAATCATGAACTCAAATGTCATTATGACCAAAAAAAAAAAAAGACTGTTGTAACAGTGAGTAAATCAAACATTTCAGGCTATAGTCTAATAAGCCTTATGCCAAAATTATTATTATGACGAAATTGTCGGTCATTAAATAAGAAAACTAAATAATTGTGTATATGATTTGCTTTGTGTAACCCAACATCAGACATTAGGCCGAAGTTTTTTTTTGCACACAGTGCCGCGACCAATCAATCACTCCTTTACTGGCTGCCTGCACATTCACTGTACTCGCGGCTGCGGCAACTCGCGCTCGCTTATCAATGCATTATAATTCGCGCCTACGGTATCTTTGTAGAACTTCAAAAAAAAGACAAAAAAAAAAAAAAAAAAAGATGCTGCAGCCAATGAGCAGCCGGCAGGGGCTGGCTGCAGGAAGACTCAACCTCCACGGACAGTTTTTAATGTTTTATCAGACAATGACTACTCAGGAATTTGCTTTAGTATAATTTTCGGGACAATTAGGGCCGGATTCGGGATTCGGGACAACAGCTTAGATCTCGGGACTGTCCCGAATTTTTCGGGACGTCTGGTCACCCTAGTGCCAACTAGTCTCTCCCTATGGAGGATCCCTCTACCACTCTACAGATAAGGCATTGTCGGGAAAATTCGTTTCGCGTTCCTACCCCAAAGCAACAAAATAAAATAAAATTCTTTATCAAAATTTATAAGGAAAGACAAGTACTTTGTTTAGGCTTGGCTTGTAGGGAATTCCAAACCTGCGTATATTCAAACACACATACCTATAGAACCCATTCTAAATGCGCATGTGAACGCCATCAGCGTTTCTCACAGGTTCGCGTTTAAAGTGTGTAGAGAGAATGGTGTCTTAGCGGCCCCTAATTTAATAACAAATGATCGTTGCGACGGAAGCAAATCAATCAAAACTAACTTTAGATGGAAAATAACTTAACTCTGCTATAAAGCCAAAACAATCTGTTACCTTAAATTATACGCTTATCTCTGTAAAGCTGCTTTGAGACAATCTACATTGTTAAAAGCGCTATATAAATGAAGATGACTTGACTTATCTGGACATCACTCATACACACACACACACACACACACCTGACCCTTAATTATTAGGACAACCCCGGTTTATCTGGACATCTCACACATACACACACACACACCCAATGCTTAATTATGAGGACTACACTGGTTTATCTGGACTTTATCTACTAGCACACACACATCGTTATATATGAGCAGTGCCTGAAGTTAACTTTTTTGACCACCAGCCACTGTGGCGGTCACAGTGACTTTTTACCAGCCAGTTTTTTTTTTTTGGGCCTCATAAAAGGTGAAAAAAAGGAATTGCACAAACATTTGTTCTTTAACTTGTAAGAATACACATTTATACACGCGGCTGTGTGTGTTGATGGCTGGGCAGCTGTTAGTTACAGCGTTCAGGAACCGTTAAGCAGAACTAAATTAATATTGTTATTACTGGTAAAGTTACCGGGTAGGCTACCGGACATTTTCTCACCGGTTCCCAACTCCCAACATCTGTGCAACTGTCATTGTACTGTAGCCTATGTCAGCGTTGCATTATCTCATCTCACAAACAGTTTAATAGTTAACTCACACATTCAAACGTAGTCAGAAGGGCCTCATCTTTCTCTCCGATCTCATATACGTTCCGAAACACTCAAACTGCGCTGCTTTCACAGATGCTTTCTTTACTCCAGTAATGTGCCGCCACATTTTTTAGCTAAAATCCAACAAAATGGCTGACTTCGTTTAAATGTCAAAGAACAACAGTTGGAAAAAAAAAAAAGAAAAAGACCCGCAAAGACCCGGCCCCTTTAGTTACTGTTGCTATGTCCGACAAGCTAACGTTACACCGCGCTCACGCAATGAAAAACACATCACGCAGAGGAGCGGACACTGACAACACGCTGACATACAAGACAGTCCAGGTTACTTTTGATATTAAACAAAGTCTCAACGTTAAAATTCGGTCATTTTTAAAGAAATTTACACAATACCGTTTTGTGGCTCTGTAATGTGTCTTGACAGATCGCTGTGGTACCTGTTAAAGCTGCTCGTGAACTGATCATCTCTTCCTTCTAGTTAATTTATAGCATCAAATAAACATGAATGAACATAAGGAATGTAGTTTTAACTGCGGAAAGATATCAGTAGGCCTACTCAGTACACTCCATTTTTTCAAGTTCAAACCTTCCAACGTTGAACTCTCCTGACTGCTTTGTCGGACAAAAAAGGCGGATTCGGCGGATTATGATTGGCTAGAAAGCCTGTCAATCAAACTCCCCGCGAAGGGTCGATTCTCATTGGCTACCTGCCAATGTGGCAGGAAGATTGACAGTGTTAGCCGAATTCACCCGCATTTGGAGTGTGGTCGGGTGTTAATTTCAGGCCCTGTATGAGCATCATAGTTTAATTTTACCCATGAGAGTACCACATCACTTAAGATTGTATCAATACTAGCAAAAACAAAAAAAGAAATTATCAGCAATTGTTCAACCTGGCTTAAACTTAAAGAGAGATTTCAGAAAACTAACCTGAGTTTGTAATGTGAGATTTAGCAGGTGTGAAGTGAGTGAAGAGCAAAGAGAGAAGAGGGAAAGTGAAATACGGAAATATTTTAGCTTTAAAAATTAGAAATTAAAAAAAACAAAAGGAGAGTTTACTATTTAACCATCACTGACAAATGCATTCACTTCCCCCTCCCCACACACACACACACACAACCCTAACTAACCCATGATTACGAGGACATTTTGGGTTTAACTGGACTTCACTCACACACACACTCTCAAACACACACACAACCCTAACTAACCCTTGATTACGAGGACATTTTGGGTTTAACTGGACTTCACTCACACACACACTCTCAAACACACACACAACCCTAACTAACCCTTGATTACGAGGACATTTTGGGTTTAACTGGACCTGACTCACACACACACACTCTCAAACACACACACAACCCTAACTAACCCTTGATTACGAGGACATTTTGGGTTTAACTGGACTTCACTTACACACACACTCTCAAACACACACACAACCCTAACTAACCCTTGATTACGAGGACATTTTGGGTTTAACTGGACTTCACTCACACACACACTCTCAAACACACACACAACTCTAACTAACCCTTGATTACGAGGACATTTTGGGTTTAACTGGACCTGACTCACACACACAACCCTAACTAACCCTTGATTACGAGGACATTTTGGGTTTAACTGGACCTCACTCACACACACTCTCAAACACACACAACCCTAACTAACCCTTGATTACGAGGACATTTTGGGTTTAACTGGACTTCACTCACACACACACTCTCAAACACACACACAACCCTAACTAACCCTTGATTACGAGGACATTTTGGGTTTAACTGGACCTGACTCACACACACACACACTCTCAAACACACACAACCCTAACTAACCCTTGATTACGAGGACATTTTGGGTTTAACTGGACTTCACTCACACACTCTCTCACACACACACACAACCCTAACTAACCCTTGATTACGAGGACATTTTGGGTTTAACTGGACCTCACTCACACACACTCTCAAACACACACACAACCCTAACTAACCCTTGATTACGAGGACATTTTGGGTTTAACTGGACCTCACTCACACACTCTCTCACACACACACACAACCCTAACTAACCCTTGATTACGAGGACATTTTGGGTTTAACTGGACCTCACTCACACACACTCTCAAACACACACACAACCCTAACTAACCCTTGATTACGAGGACATTTTGGGTTTAACTGGACCTCACTCACACACACAACCCTAACTAACCCTTGACTACGAGGACATTTTGGGTTTAACTGGACCTCACTCACACACACTCTCAAACACACACACAACCCTAACTAACCCTTGATTACGAGGACATTTTGGGTTTAACTGGACCTCACTCACACACACACTCACACACACACAACTCTAACTAACCCTTGATTACGAGGACATTTTGGGTTTAACTGGACCTGACTCACACACACACACACTCTCAAACACACACAACCCTAACTAACCCTTGATTACGAGGACATTTTGGGTTTAACTGGACTTCACTCACACACTCTCTCACACACACACACAACCCTAACTAACCCTTGATTACGAGGACATTTTGGGTTTAACTGGACCTGACTCACACACACTCTCAAACACACACACAACCCTAACTAACCCTTGATTACGAGGACATTTTGGGTTTAACTGGACCTGACTCACACACACACACACTCTCAAACACACACAACCCTAACTAACCCTTGATTACGAGGACATTTTGGGTTTAACTGGACTTCACTCACACACTCTCTCACACACACACAACCCTAACTAACCCTTGATTACGAGGACATTTTGGGTTTAACTGGACCTCACTCACACACACTCTCAAACACACACACAACCCTAACTAACCCTTGATTACGAGGACATTTTGGGTTTAACTGGACCTCACTCACACACACAACCCTAACTAACCCTTGACTACGAGGACATTTTGGGTTTAACTGGACCTCACTCACACACACTCTCAAACACACACACAACCCTAACTAACCCTTGATTACGAGGACATTTTGGGTTTAACTGGACCTCACTCACACACACACTCACACACACACAACTCTAACTAACCCTTGATTACGAGGACATTTTGGGTTTAACTGGACTTCACTCACACACTCTCAAACACACACACAACCCTAACTAACCCTTGATTACGAGGACATTTTGGGTTTAACTGGACCTCACTCACACACACTCTCAAACACACACACAACTCTAACTAACCCTTGATTACGAGGACATTTTGGGTTTAACTGGACCTCACTCACACACACACACACAACCCTAACTAACCCTTGATTACGAGGACATTTTGGGTTTAACTGGACCTCACTCACACACTCTCAAACACACACACAACCCTAACTAACCCTTGATTACGAGGACATTTTGGGTTTAACTGGACTTCACTCACACACACTCTCAAACACACACACAACCCTAACTAACCCTTGATTACGAGGACATTTTGGGTTTAACTGGACCTCACTCACACACACTCTCAAACACACACACAACTCTAACTAACCCTTGATTACGAGGACATTTTGGGTTTAACTGGACCTCACTCACACACACACAACCCTAACTAACCCTTGATTACGAGGGCATTTTGGGTTTAACTGGACCTCACTCACACACACTCTCAAACACACACACAACCCTAACTAACCCTTGATTACGAGGACATTTTGGGTTTACCTGGACTTCACTCACACACTCTCAAACACACACACAACTCTAACTAACCCTTGATTACGAGGACATTTTGGGTTTAACTGGACCTCACTCACACACACTCTCAAACACACACACAACTCTAACTAACCCTTGATTACGAGGACATTTTGGGTTTAACTGGACCTCACTCACACACACTCTCAAACACACACACAACCCTAACTAACCCTTGATTACGAGGACATTTTGGGTTTAACTGGACCTCACTCACACACACTCTCAAACACACACACAACTCTAACTAACCCTTGATTACGAGGACATTTTGGGTTTAACTGGACTTCACTCACACACACTCTCAAACACACACACAACTCTAACTAACCCTTGATTACGAGGACATTTTGGGTTTAACTGGACTTCACTCACACACACTCTCAAACACACACACAACTCTAACTAACCCTTGATTACGAGGACATTTTGGGTTTAACTGGACTTCACTCACACACACTCTCAAACACACACACAACCCTAACTAACCCTTGATTACGAGGACATTTTGGGTTTAACTGGACTTCACTCACACACACACACACAACCCTAACTAACCCTTGATTACGAGGACATTTTGGGTTTAACTGGACTTCACTCACACACACTCTCAAACACACACACAACCCTAACTAACCCTTGATTACGAGGACATTTTGGGTTTAACTGGACCTCACTCACACACACTCTCAAACACACACACAACTCTAACTAACCCTTGATTACGAGGACATTTTGGGTTTAACTGGACCTCACTCACACACACTCTCAAACACACACACAACTCTAACTAACCCTTGATTACGAGGACATTTTGGGTTTAACTGGACTTCACTCACACACACTCTCAAACACACACACAACCCTAACTAACCCTTGATTACGAGGACATTTTGGGTTTACCTGGACTTCACTCACACACACTCTCAAACACACACACAACCCTAACTAACCCTTGATTACGAGGACATTTTGGGTTTAACTGGACCTCACTCACACACACACACTCTCAAACACACACACAACTCTAACCCTTGATTACGAGGACATTTTGGGTTTAACTGGACCTCACTCACACACACACACACAACCCTAACTAACCCTTGATTACGAGGGCATTTTGGGTTTAACTGGACCTCACTCACACACACTCTCAAACACACACACAACCCTAACTAACCCTTGATTACTAGGACATTTTGGGTTTAACTGGACTTCACACACACACTCTCAAACACACACACAACCCTAACTAACCCTTGATTACGAGGACATTTTGGGTTTAACTGGACTTCACTCACACACACTCTCAAACACACACACAACCCTAACTAACCCTTGATTACGAGGACATTTTGGGTTTAACTGGACTTCACTCACACACACACTCTCAAACACACACACAACTCTAACTAACCCTTGATTACGAGGACATTTTGGGTTTAACTGGACCTCACTCACACACACTCTCAAACACACACACAACTCTAACTAACCTTTGATTACGAGGACATTTTGGGTTTAACTGGACCTCACTCACACACACTCTCAAACACACACACAACCCTAACTAACCCTTGATTACGAGGACATTTTGGGTTTAACTGGACTTCACTCACACACACAACCCTAACTAACCCTTGATTACGAGGACATTTTGGGTTTAACTGGACCTCACTCACACACACTCTCAAACACACACACAACTCTAACTAACCCTTGATTACGAGGACATTTTGGGTTTAACTGGACTTCACTCACACACTCTCACACACACACACAACCCTAACTAACCCTTGATTACGAGGACATTTTGGGTTTAACTGGACTTCACTCACACACTCTCAAACACACACACAACCCTAACTAACCCTTGATTACGAGGACATTTTGGGTTTAACTGGACTTCACTCACACACACTCTCAAACACATACAACCCTAACTAACCCTTGATTACGAGGACATTTTGGGTTTAACTGGACTTCACTCACACACACTCTCAAACACACACAACCCTAACTAACCCTTGATTACGAGGACATTTTGGGTTTAACTGGACTTCACTCACACACTCTCAAACACACACATAACCCTAACTAACCCTTGATTACAAGGACATTTTGGGTTTAACTGGACTTCACTCACACACACTCTCAAACACACACACAACTCTAACTAACCCTTGATTACGAGGACATTTTGGGTTTAACTGGACCTCACTCACACACACTCAAACACACACACAACCCTAACTAACCCTTGATTACGAGGACATTTTGGGTTTAACTGGACTTCACTCACACACTCTCTCACACACACACACAACCCTAACTAACCCTTGATTACGAGGACATTTTGGGTTTAACTGGACCTCACTCACACACACTCAAACACACACACAACTCTAACTAACCCTTGATTACGAGGACATTTTGGGTTTAACTGGACTTCACTCACACACTCTCTCACACACACACACAACCCTAACTAACCCTTGATTACGAGGACATTTTGGGTTTAACTGGACCTCACTCACACACTCACACACACACTCACACACACACAACTCTAACTAACCCTTGATTACGAGGACATTTTGGGTTTAACTGGACTTCACTCACACACACTCTCAAACACACACACAACCCTAACTAACCCTTGATTACGAGGACATTTTGGGTTTAACTGGACTTCACTCACACACTCTCTCACACACACACACAACCCTAACTAACCCTTGATTACGAGGACATTTTGGGTTTAACTGGACCTCACTCACACACACTCTCAAACACACACAACTCTAACTAACCCTTGATTACGAGGACATTTTGGGTTTAACTGGACTTCACTCACACACTCTCTCACACACACACACAACCCTAACTAACCCTTGATTACGAGGACATTTTGGGTTTAACTGGACCTCACTCACACACACTCTCAAACACACACAACCCTAACTAACCCTTGATTACGAGGACATTTTGGGTTTAACTGGACTTCACTCACACACACTCTCAAACACACACAACCCTAACTAACCCTTGATTACGAGGACATTTTGGGTTTAACTGGACCTCACTCACACACACTGCAAATTAACATTTATATTTCTTATAATAAAAATGAAAGACCTATGTTACAGATATATGAAAGACAACATTTCGTTGATTAGTTTTGGATAGATTATACATTTTTACTGTAAAATATCTGCCACCTCAAATAAGCTTTTGTTTGCCAATATTTGCTCATGTTAAATATAGTATGTTTTGTCAAAAATAAAGTAATCAAATAATCAATCAAATCCTTAACTTTGAAAAATGTATGATAAAATGTATACTTTAGTTTTTACAAAGAAAGATTACACTTGAATTGTTGTAATTGTAACCTTTTTAATAAAAAAATATATTTACAAGGTAGATGTAAACAAACTATTAAAAGGTAAATATAAGCCTTTTCTTTAAATAATTTTTATTGTGTTTTATTAGTGACAAATTTGGGGAGAGGATAAATATTCAAAAATAAAAATACAGTATGAGAATTAACTGCACAATTACTAGACATGTTTTCCTTGGATATTATAGGCCAAATTGCAAGCACAATATGTGGAAAAATAAAAAAAGAATTGAGATGCTTCCAACTGTTGCTCTTGCATTCTTGTGGCTCAGTGACTCACCTGAATGAATGGCTCATTAAGTATGCAGGCCCCATTGTCTCCTCAGGTGTGAACCACTAAATATGCATGATCGTTGACGCCCACTCCGCATATTGCCTTTCCAAACAGAAAGTGCTTTGCAAAATTCAAATCAATGTATTGTGTTATGTGAATGACAAGGCAGGGTGATTTTCACATCATTTTGAAGAAAAAACACTAGGTGATGACATCCATTAGACAAAAGTCTTATTGGCACATATTTAGAATGTGTTTTATGGCCTTATTTCAGAAACTTTAGTTTTTAGTTTTTTCAATAACCATGCATAAACTTTATTCTCTCAAAAATGCAGACATGTACATTCTTGTTACTCACATATTATGGTAGCCCTGTTTGTGCTAAATAGTGTGTAATTTTTTTTGCCATTAATATGTTTATAAGCAACTGAAAAAAGCACAAATGTCAGGGCATGTCAGAACATCTCAAGGACCCCAAAAACACCTTAGACCCCAGAGGGTTAACCAGTATTGTCTCTAATCAAGCCATTCTCGGGACCGATAATGTTGTACAAGGAACGCATGAACAGAAATGTAGGGTTGGATTTTTTTTTTAAGCCCTGGTAAATATATAAATATACATTATAACATACCGTTGGAACTTTGTCTCATCCTGGGTCAACTCCATCCCTTCTTTGCTTCCTACATTTAGAAAATGAAACCATACTTAAACTTGACAACCCAAATACTTGGTTTCTGATAATCAGAAACCTGAAGTAGTGAATACACTATACCACTGATGCTCACTGGAATTAAATTCATTACATACCTCTTACTCCAGAGACAGGCTCAGACTCTTCATTGTCGTCATCGCTTCCTTTTTCCTCATCTAAATCCAGATCAATTTCATCTATAGAAAAACATATGAAAAACATCCCCACACACCTGCATTAGTGCACATATACAATTCTTCAACTTCCTTTATCTAAAGAAATGAGAGGTACTCAAAAAAAAAAAAAAAAAAATCTCATTCACCTCAAACACATCTTTTCTGAGTAACTTAATTAGCTTCAAAGTTTTTCTCTACATGTAATTTAGAATTGCCCTGTTACTATACCGTAACATTACTATTATCATATAGAATAATGCACATACCTTCGATCTCAATTTCATCTAGAGACTTTCCTTGGAAATTGACAACAGTTCCTTTCTCCATTGCCAAGAGCAGCTTTGAAATTTTTGCAATTTCTATAGTTGCATCTGGCAACCGATAATAGTCTCTATGGACCCGAATGTCGTGGCCCAAAAAGTTGGCTAGTTGATCAAGCTTATTATCCTTAAGATTAAGAACCTGGGACATTGTTGCCACCTGCTTACGGAGCTGTGTAGATCGGAGATGTTCTGGGTGCTTTGCACCACACTGACTTGCAAAAAACCTGATGCAGTCCTGGGGCCGGTTGCACCAGCTGTGCGCAAGTTATAACTTAGCCTAGTTTTGACGTAAATGGACACTAAGTTACGACTTACGCACTTCTAAATATTTTTGCGTTGCACCATTAAACTTAGTTGAAGCGTAACTCTACGTTTAAACTAAATATTTACGGCAGCCTCCGATCAGGAGTAACGGATGGAATAAAATATCAAACACACTGAACTGCATCAATAAGCTATTCTTTTACCTGACAGACTTCAATTCTTAATACATATATGATAATGCAGACATTTACACTCGCTTACATTTTAAGAGAGAGAACATTATGTGAAAAGATTACTTTGTTAGAGGCTATCTTTAACACGAACCCATTCTAAACAGCACGTCGCTGTGTGCATCGGTCCATGTGAAATATCAGTCATAATCAATAAACGTAATTTCTTATGCTTTTTGTATCAATATTTATTTATTGATCCTTATTCATTTCATTTCAAATACAGTTTCTGAATGTTACATATAAAACACTTATGCTATTCAAGTATCGTATTTAATGGAAACTTATTTTTACCGTTAGCAACGTGAGGCAAAATAATGAAGGATAAACTGAAATTCACAGCATTTCAACAACATCTGCTCACGTATTTGAAGGCTGCTATTGGATAACCGAGGCTAAACGTCATTATATGCGACTACGCATTACTTTTACGGAGAGCTTACGACCTACTAGCTACGTTCTGCCTTACGAACAAATGGTGCAACGGAATAAAGTTCAGAGTTAGTTACAAACTAGCTAGTAGTTACTAAGCCTCTAGTGTGGACTTTACGTTCCAATTTAAGAAAGAACTTACGAACGGCTGGTGCAACCCTACCCTGTCCTCTGAAGAAGCTGGTGGGTGAGCACTTTGGTCTTCCAAATAGGAAGGGGTTGTCCCTGTCTACTTCACATGCATCTCTCTTGTCCACAAGAAGTTTCATTGCACTGACAAGTTCAGGGTTTAACAAAATTGTTAAACTTTCTTGCCCATTATTTCCACTCTGCTGAAATGCTTGGACATTTTTTGCTCAAATGGAGAGAGACTGACGGCGATATCATCATGGAGCTCAGTCTGGTCTCTTTTCCTGAAACACTCAAGCGTCATTTTTGAACCTCTCCTGCACAACGTCTATTAAAGATTATAACTTGTGCAAGTGTCACTTTGGCGAGTTCTGCATATGTTTGTGAAGACTCATGATGTTTTAGGCTTTCAAAAGCATCAGCTGATTTTTTCTCTAGATGCTGGTGGAGAAGCTGCACATGTGTGAACGGTATAGTTGATCGTTTGTTGAACTTTGATTTGCTCAAAGTAGCAAGAGCAGCATGGGAGACATGTTCTGCCCATTCACTTGAGCACAGTCGTTTGAATCGCTCTGCTGCTTTTGTCATACCATCATCCTCTGCTGCGATAGCCCTGCAGAGAATGATGTCACCGATCTTGTTGAGCGAGTGTCCTAACTTCAACGCAAGGCTTGGTGTCTTACATGAGTGGCTCTTTTCATCGTAGCCAGCAACATCTTTCACAGCCTCAATGACTTTGTAAAAATTGTTTGGCTTCACAGCATCTTCGAAACTAAATATGGAGTATTTTTTTCTTAAGCTGAGCAAGAGTCTGCCCATTTCCCGAACCTTCTGTCTGATGTATTCGGATTTTGTTGGATCACTTCCATGCTTGTTGTAAAGACACTGACTCAACTGCAGTATGAGGAAATCATTTCGAACCACAGATGAAATGTCATCTCTCTTCATGTTTCCCAAAATCTTCCACACCTCTGGAGATATTGCCTGGGAGAATGTTGACTCTGCAATATCAGCCAAAACTAAGACTTTGGCCTTACCAGTTGCTTCAGACTCTGAAAACATCTTTGAAGGGCATCTCCGTGTATGACGCCACAGCTCCTTGCGAACAAACAGGCCTTTACAGTATACACAGTGCACATATGTTTTGGTACTCAATTCAGTTTCTGTTCTTCCTGGCTGCCTTCTAACTTTCAGTGGTCCACTTTTACTTTCCATAACCTCTTGATTATGTTCATAGTTGCCTCTGTTTCGTAATTCCTCAAGTAACCTTTTTCTGTCCTGGGAGTGTTTAGGGGTTATTTGGGGTTATTTGGGGATATTAATTTAATTAATCAATCAACGATACTATTGATCAGCATTACCAAACGTGGACGTTCCACTAGAAACAAACATTGATGTATTGTTTTAATTTAATACTGTGAAGCAGCTTTGTTACAACCTATGTTGTGAAAAGCGCTATATAAATAAACTTGACTTGACCTGACTTGAGGGAGCAAGAATGCGGCACTGTCTTGATGCTTTTTAAGGTGGCGGGCAATTTTAGACTGAGGTTTTTTGCAGATATAACAGTAGTTTTTGTGGGTAGAATTTTTTTGGGGGGGGGGGTTTGGCACATTGTCAGTCTCTGACCGTTCATAAGACACTGCTGGTGTTTTCTTAAAACTCTGAAGCATCTCAGGATTGCGTGTTGTAGTATGATCATCACATATGAGGTCTTGAGCAGAACTTGATCTGACCATTTCTTGATCAGTGGAAGAACAGGGAAGGGGTTGTGGTGGCACACTCTTTGCTCTCATAGAAGACTCTGAAAAAGCTGGTGTGGACTTATAATATGGTGGATTGCATATATTGATAGATACACTATCATCACTATCGCTATTTTGTCTAGAGTCCGGGATGAAGTCATCAGAGGAAGATTCTTCAGTGTTTTTATCAGCGCAAGGAGAATACTCTTCATCAGAGCAAGATTCTTCAAAACTGGAAAATTCAACATCTGGCTAAAAAACAACAACAAAACAATAACAAAAAAAAACAATAACAAAACTTATTAAAAAAAATAGTGTACCCTGCTTACAGTCCAGCACAGTTTTGATGTAACAAACTTGAATTTTTTTATATAAAAGAAGGTGATGTAAAAGAAATTAACATACCAGTGTCATATTCTTCAGGAAGCAGGTTTTGTGCCATGATCTTGAACATACTGAAATAATATAAAAATAAGCATGCTTCTTTTAGTTTTTTTTTACCAGATTACTGCTCATTTTAAAATGCCGAAAACAATAGGTATGCCTTTGAAATAATAATGATTTGAATAAAACTGCACAGAAAACGTTTAATAGAAGGCCATTTTGTTTTCAATACAACAATGAACACGCATACAAACATATATATGAGTGATGCAGATACTGACATTTGCATGATAGGCCAAGCCATATTCGACTTGACAGGTCCACTGCAATCTTCACAAGAATCCCAACTGGAGATAACAGCACTGTGAACTTCATGGTGGCACTATAACAAAAAGGATTTATTAAATCAACTTCATATGTTAGACATAGCACAACTTTCATTCCAGAGTGTGGTGTGAATGGGCCTTAACTGTTTACGTCTCTGTGACTGAAAGTCACAAAGCATATCCAAATTGAAAAGTGTGCATATTGGGTTATACAGCTTATCCACGATAAAGAAGCTGACACATACCCAAAGCAACATCTAGGGCTGGGCGATATGGCCAAAATTGCATATCCCGATATAGCTCATTTGATATCCCGATAACGATATACATAACGATATAGCAATTTTTCTGTTAATTCAGTTCATGAATAGTCTACCGTAAATCCTCTAATATTGGCCTGTATTCCATTACCGGCCAGGTCTCTAACATTGGCCGGTCTCGCTGTTGGCGGAGGTAAATAATTATTAGAACCAACATTTTTCTGGGCAGGCCACAACATTAGGCTTGTGATAGTAACATGCAAATACCACAGGGGGGCAATGTTTGGTAACAAATCCAAGCCATAGCTACGGTAGCCTGGTCATGTCACTTCGCTCTTGACTCTCACGTGACGTGAGACTTCAGTCATCGGTAGGCTAACGTTGTTTACCATGGCAGCCGCGGAGCCAAAGAGGATTTTTGGTGAAAATCTATTTTTAACCCCCTGGGTTCGACAATCGCACCGGCACGATAGGTTTTTTTTCTTATAAGTGCAAAAGAGATTCAAAATATTCTGTTGACTTTGATATTAATTACGGAGAGCGCACGCTATTCAAACGCAAATAATCTGAGGCGATCCACGCAAACCTGTGAACACCCACAATCAGTTGGATATGTTCACTTTCAGGTTCACCTCGTTTTCATTTCGAGGAGCAACGGATCCGGTTGAGGAATAGGTCAGTTCTATATTGGCTTTGTTCTAATCGCAATAGTGTCTGTACACGCAAAAAGACTGTTTAAATATGAATCGCGTTTCTCTTTCTGTGTATGTGTGTGTGTGTGAATGAATGAATGCACAGATGCGCGCTGTTGTGGAGCTACTAACGGGTTGGGTTGGCTGGTCATCTAGTTGAGAATTAACTTACCCTGGTCTGAACCGCGTCTACTACCGTCTTCCTCCATGTTTATGTATTGCAGCGTGCATGGGCATGCCGTGAGGTTAATTCTGCCGTAAAACACCTTATCGTGGCGTAAACGATAGAGCCTTATATAAAACGATAGACATTTTCTATCGTCCAGACGATATATTTCGTCATATCGCCCAGCCCTAGCAACATCTTTTCCTCAAACCCTAACCCTGACATGACGGTCCTCGTAGTGGAGAACTGTCCTTACATTTCAGGTCAGTGTCATGCCCATCCCCCAACACACCAGTTATGAAAAAGAATGAACAGGGCAAGGTACATTTTACTCGAATCTGAGACATCACAACAGCGTCTTTAAGACGACAGTCCACGTCAACCAGTCTAGTATGATGCCCAACCATCCTACACTTAACATTGCCTGTGTCAAAGAGAAAAAAACAATGAGGGGACATGCGCTCACTCACTTTCTCTTTCACTGATGAGAAAGGATTCACACTGCATTCAGTCACAGCCACTGATGTCTCGTCACACAATTCCTGTAATTGTGAGAAAGACAGGTACAACACTGAGGCAAGGGTGTTTGCCAATTGGCCACCACGACTAATTCTAGTATCAACCAAAGTCTAAAATATCTAGTGTCACTTTCATGGCTACGTCATGCACAAAGCAGAAATGCAGATTTTTTAAAAATAATCTGCATCATATAAAAAACTAAAATTCATGAAATGCAGAACATGGTTGACTTTCAGTGATAAAGTCTTTAGAGACTCACCCTTAAACGCCAAGGCCAAGAGGAATCCCCATAGTTGTATGTGACCTCCTCATCTGGAAAGATATGTCTTATACTAAACAGACACAGGTGTGGCCTTCTGTCAACAATGATTGTCTTGACTTTGTAATTTGGATTTCTGTCATCATCATTCACCAGTCGTCCAAGTGAAGAATCCTCTTTTGTTGCATCTATGCTGTGAGAAAAATAGTGCAGTAAGAAACTTAAAACATAAGACACACACTGAAACATAAGGTTCTAACCGAACATTTGGGTTAGGCTAACCTTGGCCTATTTAACCTATATTCTAATACACATTGTGACAGTTAACTTCCTAACAATTTAATAGGTCAGATGATCCACTTAAAGGGACTGTATGTAGCTTTTTAGGTATTTTATTATCTAAAATCAATATTTTTATTAATAAATATGCCCTCAATGATGTACAAATACCTATGCCAATGATCAGACTAATCCTCGTAAACGAAGAATTTATTATCTTTATATACATGGGACGGGTAGGTCCACGGAGGCTTCCATGTAGTTCCGCCATCTTGAAAAACTATAATAGCAGAGAGGGACAAAAAGTACTAGGCCAACGCGTTTCCACAACGCGTTTTCGTTCAGAGCCTGGCGTCACGTGACTGAAGTCAGCAGAAGCGGAGAAGCAGAGCAGAGAGAGGCGCTTGTCACTGCCCCGGCAAGTAGAGCTGGGCGATTTTTTCCCCTAAAAAAATCTGCGATTTTTTTATAAAAAACTCGATTTACGATTAGATTTTTTCTCCCCCCCCATTTAAAACAAAATAACTGAACTGTAAATATATTTTAAATATATATATTTATTGTATTTAATTAAAGTGCATCAACATAAACAAAATTGCAAAGGCAAACCCCTTCTCTAACTGAAAAGTCACTGTGCAGTGTGCAACAAAGATTGTTAAACATCCAAATTATTTATACTGTAACTTATTTGGATTGAGCTAATAAAAAAACAAAAAATCCTGAGGTAGCCTAACTCTTATGCCTGGTTCAGATTACACGATTTTTTTGTCTGTTAGATTACACGATTTTGACTCCTAAAAATCTTGTCATGTCATGGACAAGAAACATGTCAGACTACACATTGTTTTACGACCAGTCATCGCGAGCCGTCTCTCACACTCATTCACTCGCACATATAGGCTATAGCTCACTCACATAGCCTACACACACACTCACATACACACTCTCTCTCTCTCTCTCACACACACACACACACACACACACACACACACACACACTCACACACACACTCGCTCGCTCACTCACTCGCGAACACACACTCTCCCTCAACTCACTCACTCGCGAACACACTCACTCACTCTCCGTCTCTCCCTCACTCACTCGCGCGCCGTCGTCGTCGTGGAGGACCGTTAAAAAATTAAACATGCTAGTCTTTTTGTCGTGATGTCGTGAAGCATCGAGGGCTGCGCCGCAGGGAGCGTTCAAAGGAAACCCTGAAGGAAGATTTGGCGAATGCAAAATGTATGTATTGGGAGAAAAAAATTATAAAAAATCGATTTTTTGAAAATATGAATCGATTTGACCTACCAACTCGATTTTTAAATCAAATAGATTTTTTTCCCAGCCCTACCGGCAAGTTTAAAAGGCTGCACTGCGCGGTTATTTATACGTTCATTCATACATACATATGAGTCACGGGATAAGGAGTCCTCGTCGTCGGAAAAAGTCCAAAATAGACCGTATTTTCGGGATAGCTAATGCAGGAGAAAGCTTTTAAAAGAGACACTGAAGTTGCCTGCTTTCTTATCGACAGGTAAGTCAATGTTACGGTCTTAATTACAAGCTTTCTTTTCATTACTTGGTTGTGTACTTTATTATATAGACAGAAGAACATTTATAGTAAAAGTTAAACAGGCTCTTTGATGAATAGCATCTATTGAGTAAAGTAACATTAGAGAAGTTTTTTATTATATAGACAGAAAAATAATAATATAATATTTATATAATAAAAAACTATATAAGTTTTTTAATTATATAGAGAAGTACTTTATTATATAGACAGAAGAACATTTATAGTAAAAGTTAAACAGGCTCTTTGATGAATAGCAGCTATTGAGTAAAGTAACATTAGAGAAGTTTTCTAATTATATAGACAGAAAAATAATATAATATTTATAATAAAAAACTATAAGTTTTTTATTATATAGAGAAGTACTTTATTATATAGACAGAAGAACATTTATAGTAAAAGTTAAACAGGCTCTTTGATGAATAGCAGCTATTGAGTAAAGTAACATTAGAGAAGTTTTTTATTATATAGACAGAAAAATAATATAATATTTATATAATAAAAAACTGTATAAGTCACACAGCATTATATAGACAGAAGAACATTTATAGTAAAAGTTAAACAGGCTCTTTGATGAATAGCATCTATTGAGTAAAGTAACATTAGAGAAGTTTTTTATTATATAGACAGAAAAATAATAATATAATATTTATATAATAAAAAACTATATAAGTTTTTTAATTATATAGAGAAGTACTTTATTATATAGACAGAAGAACATTTATAGTAAAAGTTAAACAGGCTCTTTGATGAATAGCAGCTATTGAGTAAAGTAACATTAGAGAAGTTTTCTAATTATATAGACAGAAAAATAATATAATATTTATATAATAAAAAACTATAAGTCACACAGCATTATATAGACAGAAGAACATTTATAGTAAAAGTTAAACAGGCTCTTTGATGAATAGCAGCTATTGAGTAAAGTAACATTAGAGAAGGCTCTGATGATGATGATTAACAATGCACGTAGCCTACTTCAAAAAATATAACGAGTAAAGAAGGCTTTATTACTACCTTAGTTAATGTTTTCCACAGTCAGTAATTCATACTGTAACATTCTTTTTTCGTTGTTTCAAGTTTCAGTTTGTTTTAAATTACAAACCTGATCACCCGAAGAAAAACTCGGAAGTGCTATTATAAGACATCCTGTCATAGATTTTTGGTACATAACGGCTACCGTAGATGCAACGCGCATTTGAAAAAGTGGGGCGCTGGAGAGCATTATTCGTTTGAATGCAAAATACAATTTAACCACTAGATGGGAGAAATTCCTACTTACAGTCCCTTTAAGGTAAAAAAAATAATACCCCAGTTGAACAATAACCATGTTACTGATTATCACAAACTAATAAGTTCCTAATGTTGTAAGAACCCTAGCAAATCTGCTATTGTAATAATAATAGTAATAATATTAAACATCACAATCATAACTGTTTTTATTAGAATGACATGCAACTAGTTTGCTCTGAATATGAACCAAAAATAAATAAAACCAAAAAAGAAACAGCCAGCTTACCAATACCGTGTTCCATTCCATGTGAAGTCAAACAAGTAGTTGCCTTGAACATCTTTAACATGTTTACTTTGAGAGAGAATCCCACGGTATTCAACAACAAAGGTGGATGGTTCAATGTGCTCAAGTGCAAACACACCTCTCCCTAAAAGGGCAAAATAATATATAATAATAAAAAAAAACATGAACCCAAGTGCACCTATATGTTACACAGCGAACCAACTTATCCTTTTAAAGGGTTAAATCCTGTAAAACTGTGTGATGTAATATGAGGTGCAGGAAGTGAAAAAAAAAAAATCAAGCATTGGTTTTCACTGTGATAAAGCCTACTAGTTGAATTTGGTTACACTATTCTCTGTATACATCATTTTAAGTATTTATTTTAAAATAATACATTTTAAAAAATGGCATAAAGTTTTTTTTTTATCTCTTAACCTTTATGAATACGAGCGGCTGACCCAAGGGTAAAATGAGTGAATGTGAAAGATCATGTCCAGACAGCCAGCAATAGGCCTACTTTCCATTCTTACAAGCAGAGCCGGATTAACGCAAAGGCAAACTAGGCACGTGCCTAGGGCCCGATTGGCGGGATGGGGCCCAGACAGAGGGACAAAAAAAATAAATAAATGTACAAATGTCCTATCTACAATTTATTTCAAAATTTATTAATTAACTAAAAATAGTGACTATGTTTATCCTAACCATAGACTGTGTTACATTACGTCACATTAACGCCAGCCCATGACTGTATAGAGGCGCCAGCCAGTTAAGTCCGAGGGGCCAGTTAAGTCCGAGGGGACATCGCGTTGGGAGCTGACTAGTAAAAAGCTACAAAAGTAAAAGACAAGACGTTTGTATTCAAAGTTAAAAAACCAACACACTGCAACATTTTTAAATGTTTCAAATAAAGGATCTCATATGGGTCAATGGGTCTCTATTGATTAAATGGGAGGGAAACATCCTGCCCATAACGCAGCTATGAAAACAATTATAAAAGCACGTTCATGTTCATGTATCAGTAAAAAGTCTGGACCCATTACTATTTTTAATGTTTTTGAAAGAAGTTTCTTATTATTCTCTACAAGCCTGCATTTATTTGATCAAAAATACAGAAAAAAACAGGAATATTCAGCGAGGATGTGTTAAATATATAAAAGTGATAGTGAAGACTTTTTGAAAACAACTTTCAAATAATCAAAAAATCCTGAAAAAAAGTATCACATGTTATAAAATAAATATTAAGCACCATTTCTAACATTTGATAATAAATCAGAATATTATAAAGTTTTCTGAAGGATCACATGACACTAAATTAAGCTTTGCATCACAGAAATATATTTTAAAGTATAGTAAAATAGAAAACCATTATTTTAAATTGTAATATTTCACTATATTATTTTTCTGTATTTTTGATCAAATCCAGGCTTGATGAGCATAAGAGACTTCTTTCAAAAACATTAAAAATAGTAATTTGTCCAAACTTATGTACTGTGTAAGTAAAAATATACTAAATTTAAAATTAAATGTTGTATAAATAAAAAGGTTAGGAATCATTTGTTTCAAGTGTTTTTTTATTGGGGGTGGGGGGCCTCCAACATGAATTTTGCCTAGGGCCTCCAAATGTCTAGAACCGGCCCTGCTTACAAGTGCATGCCTAGGCTACTTTATGATTTGATTTGCCTGCAGTCTGAACAGTCAAATTACCTTATGGTGCACAACTTACCTTTGTATGTGTTGATTTGTCGTCCCTCAATGAAGGCTTTGTCTTTGCCCGACAATATGTGTTCTTTTGCATCCTGCTCAGGTTTTATTTTCTTCTTTTTTAACATGTTGACAACAAAACATTCCAGACAACATTAGTATGTATATATATATATGCTTTAAATACAGTACATTATTGTCAGACTGTAGTCTATATCAATAAATACAACATTTTACACAAATAGTTGATAAGTGAGGTTTTTGAGGCTTGTTACTTTGATAAAAAAAAACAGTCTCTGATTTCAAATTCAGTCCATTTTAATAGCATTTTATCACTCTCTAATGTGGCACCTCAGATCAAACGAAGCTAAACTCGTTATGTTAGAAAAATTAACAATAGAGAGAAAGTTTTAGAAAATCTTACATGTATTACACCTGATTTACATTAAAATAATCAATATAAAAACAAACTGGAAATAGAATCGAAAGCATGTGAATTAAAATTGAATGGAATCATAAAATTTCTGCTAATATCCAGCCCTAAAATAAATCAACTTTTTTTTGGCAAGCCATTCTAATGACAGTACATTAATGAAAGTATACTTTTACCTTAGCTTCGTTTCTGTTTATTTAGTTACTTCTGTATCATACTCGGGGGCGGATTAAGGTGGTCAGGGGCCCCTAGGCTGCTCTTTGTGTGAGGCCCCCCCACCCCCCCTCACTAAAAATTTTAGTGCCATACATGGCCATACGCAACTACGGTGAACTGGCATACACACACATTGAGACAGCCAACACTACAGTGTTTTCATTCCTTCAAGTGGTGGACCACAACAGTAAGACAATTACCACCACACCACGTAGGTAAAATGAAAAATTGAACATTACAAACAACCACAAATACAAACAAGGCCCAGTGCTTAGAATTCAACCATTTAATTATGATCAAGAAACACTGGCAGTACAACCAAAACTAACATAATAAACAGAGGTGTAATTGTAATTGTAATTTTTTTGTTTGCGCCAGGCACGGCGTTATTGTGCTAAATTTTTGGATGGGCCTGAAAAGTGGGTGGGCCTAAGCCCGTCAGGCCCACCCACTTTTCAGGCCCATCCAAAAAATTTCTTCAAACAAACAAACAAAAACTTTTAATATATTCTAATTTTGGCAGAAATTATAAAAAAAAAAAATCGACAATAAGCTCATAATTTGTGCTAAAATAGTCTAAATATTTAGTTTTAAAAACAATTTTAAAAAGCTGGTTGTCTATTTTGATGTTTCTGCGCAAGTTCAGCAGACAGTGAGGTTCGGGTTTGTTCCGATCAGAGCACGTGAGCGGAGAGCGCATTTCTGAATATTCCGCTCCGCTCTAGTCGACTAGTAGTTGTTCATTTAAGCCATTCGTGGACAAATCGCCCCTTTATATTAATTTAATTACTTAGGCTATATACAGGATAATGGGCGTTTACGTAATATAGCTGCACTCAAGCGCACGACCGCATGCATAAAGCTTGCCACAAAGAACCAGTAAAAGTAATGATTATGAATGTGTCTAAAGTAGCAAGGAGACATTTAATTATTTATTAATAAACTGGTGTTTTCTGTGTCGCTGCAAAGATGAAGTTGACGATGCGGTCTCGCCATGAACGCCAGAGAGAAATGCACATTTCATATGGATTACATATTCAGAGAGTAGCCTGTTTGTTTTGAATATTTTCGTTTAAAAGTAGACATTTCAAGCTTTTTATAATAGATAGCCTATATTTCTCAAATCTGTGAGGCACAAGCTGAGTTTCAGCGCCCTCCAGTTCACGTGCAATGCAAGTGATCGTGTCTGCGCCTTATTACATTGTCTGCTATATATTTGCTTCTTATTTATTAAATACAGGCAATTGGATGATAAAACATTGATCAAAATTAAGATACAATTTATACAAAATGAAAATCTTTTAAAAAAGAGACTACAAAACAAAACTTAATGAAGTGGTCAAAATGTTATACCCATGTCTCCAGACATATTGCGCATCTCATGATGTATCATATCTCTCTCATGCTGCATGCTCACTTTCATACGGAAGAGGATTAGGGCCAAGCAATAATAAAAAAATAAAACCATCTCGAGATTAAAATCATTATAATGCGAGATTAAACTCGTTAAATTGAGAAAAAAACTCGAAATACAATCTTGAGAATAAACTCATTAAATTTCGAGAGTAAAGTCGTTGCGTTTCGAGAAAAAAAGTCTAAATGAAATGTAGAGAATAACTTCGATCAGTGTTCATTGCATAACCTACTGATAGAGGACATGGCAAAGTTGGATCACTAAGTCAAGCTATATTTTAGACTTTCTTTCAGTAACAAAGCCGTCTAGGTCGGCTAGAGGAGGAGCTGTACCATCATAGAATAATGTCCACTTTAATGCACCCTATAGGCGGATGAGAAAAAGCGCCATGAATTATGCAAAAAATGCAAGACTGCTCTTTGTGCATTAATGTGTCAAGTTCAAAGCTTCATAAAACAATAATTCCACAGTAAAAACTGCTTAAAATTTGGATTTCGTTAGACAACAGCTCTTCTATAATGGGATATTAACGCACCCTCTGATGCGGCCTAGAAAATGCACAACTAGTAGGAATGATGACGCAATAAGGCGACTCTGAATTTGTTTGTCCCATTTAAAGGAACACTCCACCGTTTTTTGAAATAGGGCTTATTCACCTCCTTTCCTACATTTAGATAGGTGGGCAAATGCATTTTTGTCTCAGTGCATGCATTGTTTTAGTTTGACAGGGTCGGCGCTAGCTTAGCTTAGCATAATGAATGGAATCCTTTGTTGCCAGCTAGCATGTCCTGAGTAAAAGTGATATAAAAAAAAAAAAAAACCCACCTAATTATTTCTTGTGGCCTGCGTATTCACAACAAGTACAAATAGCGATGCAGATTAACACTAGGCGATTTCTTATGCAGATATTGACTTGGGACTATATTAGGGGGAAGCACAGGCAAAGCACTGCTACTTGGGCGCAGAGATATCACTCCCAAGTAGCAGTGCTTTGCCTGTGCTTCCCCCTAATATAGTCCTTAATATATAAGTCAATATCTGCCTAGGAAATCGCCTAGTGATCGCCTAAGCTAGCGCCGACCCTGTCAAACTAAAACAATTTAGTCTTTTGTCTGTCCAATGGTTGATACAATTGTGACCGATCATAAAACACACTTTCACACACTTTTCCATGAAAAGTTCTAAAAATTATGCTTGATTGTTTCAAAGGGATACTAATGACACATGATTTGTATATTTTTGTGTCTGGGAAAAATTCGGGATTAAATGGGTTAAGCTTGTCGTGCTTGTCAGTCTCGTCGCCGAATGACACGAAGCGAGCGCCGCACGAGCCTGCCTGTGTGCCGAGAGGAGGAGCAGAGGAACACGGCATTTCTCTTGGCCAAAGGAAGGGTTCCTCTCAGAAAACACGCAAATAAAGAGACCTTTAGATGTTTAGACCTGTTATTTGGAGTATTGTGCTCGCTAGACGAGAGCTTAATAAACTCATTTTTGTAAAAACCTCAAATAATTCTTTTTGCCTTTGTATCGCCAAATTAGTGCGTTTGCATTCCGACACCTTTTAATGAAACACGGCCGCGTGTGTGTGTGAGAACAACTGAACCAAAAGCAACACATTCAATCTTTTGGAAACATTACCTGCTTAATCTGGAGAGATTCAGACGCAAACCGAATTAGCCGCTAGAAAGATCTTTTATAGGCTACCTGTGCTGCGGTGCATCATGGGAGGTGGAAGAAACCAAGTTATTGTTTGGGGTTGTTGTTTTTTTTTTTTTAAGTGCTAAGAACAATGATGAAATTAGTGGATTTTAAATAATATTGTTTTGGTTAGGGCAGCAAGAAAGCTTATAGAACAGAATGAACAGAAAGCTTATGAAAGCTTAAAGCTTGAGGTCCGGCCATTTCGTGAGTTTAATCTCTGGTTGTTCGCTGATTATCGATGGTTTAGTCCATGTCTATCCGGCGTGAGCTGGTAACATAAAAACCAGCGAGATACGCTTGTTCTGTTTAGTCAGTTGAAAGTTCTGCGTCTGTGAACATCTGCTGTGACTATCCACTTCTTCATTGGTTTGGTAAGTTATTTGCCCTACTTTTTTGTATATTTTACTTGGTTTGTTATTTTTGAATGTTCTATCTTAGTTTGACACATATCACGAGTTAGTCAGTATATATTGCCAGCTGCAAATCCTTTATTTTATTCTGACTAGTTTAATACAATACGTTGTTTCATTCAGACTTAGTTGGCAGTTCTTATATATTTTTTAAACAATATTGGTAAAACTGCACGTTGATGTTAGAGGCTATCCCTTCTAAAGGCCCGTTCACACCAAGGACGATAACTATAAAGATAATGATAAAGATATAATTCTAAAAATCGTTCTCCATATTAAAGAATAACAGAGTTCACACCACAACTATACGATAAAGATATGAGGAACGATATCGTTGGGATATCGTCGTTTCAGAACGATTTTTTCCCAGCTGTCAAACGATAAAACACTGACAGCCAATCAGAATCCATTCTAATTTAAAGGTCTCGCGCATTTAAAATGGATCTGGATCATCCGGGCGCGCGCATGCTTAGAATAAAAAGACCGTTATCGGTCGTTGGTGTGGACGCATATATCGTTATCTTTATCGTTATCGCGCTTGGTGTGAACGGGCCTTAACTTGTGAAATCTTATCAATTGTACTGTAATTTGAGCTTGAATATCCCACAACTATTTATACAATATCCCTCAACTATGTATAGCTTTTATTATTTATCCATATTATGGCAGACACACAGACCACGTTTGCTATTTTCCATTTAATTAGGACATAATCTATATTTCCATGATTTTATTTTAAAACATGAATTTTATTTTATTTTAATGTTTGTATTCCCGGGATATGTTGCTCCTTTGGGGATATACATCAACTGAAAAAAAAAAATGCTTGTTTCATTTTAGCCAAATCTTT